>RBNI01003384.1:0-15965 GCA_003990745.1 Jimgerdemannia flammicorona
AGGATCTCTGCCCAATGCTCATCGCTCATCGCCCAGAGGTCTACTTCCCCCAGCTCCTCCGCCACCAAGTTATTCATCATCTGGCATATCCAGAGCAGGTTCCCCACCACCTTCCCTCCTGGGGTAGCTGGTTGCCCTCCATCCAACATCGTAGTATCAGCCCCTACACTTGCCGACTCATTCCATCCCTCCTCTGGGACATCTACCAATTCCTCTTCCCCAGTCGCCTCCACCAATCCCCCCTTCTCCACATTTGGTACTCCGAAGCGCACTTGTTGAGCACCACGCATCGGCACATCTTCCCCTGCCCTACCTCTCGCCGCTGGACCCCTTCTGATAAGGGGAGAGGGTGAAGGTGAATCCGCCCAGGTCTCCTCTCAAACCTCCAATGTGCCATCTGCATAAGGATCCTTGCTCGGCCCCTTCTCGGCCTCCACCTGCCCTCCCTCCTCACCCCTCCCACTATCTGCAGCCCAGACACTCTCCGCAGCCCCTCCAGCAGTCGCATCATCGCTTGGCTTCCTCGTCACCTCTGCTCCCATTTTCGCCAACAATTCCTTCTGCCTCCTACGCCCTTGAGACCTCTCCCACACTTCCTTGTTGATGCAGACTCGCTTTTCTCCAACCATCTCAAGATGTGTCGCCACCTTGAATGCCTCCCATGACCTCGCCCTCCTCTCCACTGCTCCACTCAACTCCTCCAGTGCTTCCAGCAAATCCTCCTCCTCCTCCTCGCTCCCCTTCACTCTCGTCACCTTGCACAAGAGAGCTCCCCACATCATCACCGAAGGCCAGTCCCTAGCCTTCCCAGTCGCCTCCCACCCAGCCAACCTAATCCTGACATCCACGTCCCCTGTCCAGAGGGAGGTTCCTTCCCACACTCTGAACCCAATATCAACCACCTCGCCGAACTCCGCCATGAACTCCTCAACTCTCTTCCTCGTTTCTACAGTAGTAACTGTGGGTACTCCTTTCACCAGAAGTTGCACCACTCTTGGGTCCCACCGCAGACATCTCACCATCAGAATGCACACCTCACCCACCGTCATCCCCACCTTCAAAGCCTCCTCCAGTGGCCCAGCCTCCTCAAATCCCACCTCTACCCCTTCCAGGCCCTTCAGGAACTTAACGGACGCCGCACCATTCATCTGCTTCACGATCAGCCCCAGAACTGTTTTTGCCGTCACCGCCAAGCCCCGGAAACACATCGTGACTGCAAATTCCGAGATCGACTTTTTGAGCAACGGAGCCACGGCCAGCCCCGTTACACCATCCGCCAGGTCCCCGGCCCTCACGCCCTTCCCACTGCTCGGTACACCATCAGCAGTCCCATCTAGATTTTTTTCCAGATCGCCTGTCACACCCCTATCAGCAGTCCCCGCCCCAGCCGCTACCCCCCCAGCTCCACCCCTAAGGCCCTCCAGAGAGGCACCCCCACGAGGCTGCTGTCCTGTCGCCTTCCCCAGTACCTTCCCTCCCCTCAGCCAGCTCTCCAGACCCGCTCCTTGCTGACCCCCCTTCATCTTCTCTGCGAAGCTCGCCCTGCCAGATCCTTGACCTCCTGTCCCACCCCCTCCGCCACTACGTCCTCCCGCCAGCAGACCCCTCATACTGCTCCCCAGACCAGGGCCTCTCCCTACTTGCTGCCATTCGAATGCACCAGGGCCACCCTGCCCAGTACGCACCTCTAAGTGCATGTTGGTTGCCATGATACTAGTAGCTTGTCTCCAGAAACTGTGTCGAAAGTGTTGCCAAAAGGTTGTGTAACCTGAATGTTACCGGAGAAAGGTGGATAGCTTGCTTGATGATACTAGCTTCTTCTATTTTCTTGAGTTCTGCTCACAGCTATTCTCTATAGACAAGTGGTATGAGTCTGGCTTTCTGATAGATAGACTTGGTATCACTGGTATCAACTTTGTGGTATTACTTGAGTTTTTGATTATGGATATTCCTGAAGTCTGTGACAAGTACTCCTTCATTCTGGTACAGAATCTTAAGAAGTTGTTCTTCTAGGAGAAAGTTTTCTCTAATGATATATATATGCTTATTCTGGTTCTTGTCTTTCTTGTACTTGAGTTCAGTAATCTTAGTAGTAGCATAGACTCCTTTTCCAATAGATCTAAAGCCTTATTCTTCTCTCTTGATCTTGATGAGTTTATGGCTTCAGTGATCTTAGGCTTCTTGACTTAATGGATCAGTATCTGGCCAATTCTGTCATGCTTCTTGACTTTGAATGAGGTGGTAAGGTTGTGATTCCTGACTATAAGGAAGATCTCATCAGTATAATCAGGAACAATGACTCCTCCTTCAACTGAAATTTCACTCTTAGCCAGACTGCTTCTGGTCTTGATAATTCCAGCATAGTTCTCTAGTAACTTGACTTCAATTTCAGTAACAAGTAGAGTAGTAGTCTGTGATTTGAGGATAGCATCTTGGATGCTGGCAAGATCCATTCCTATGGCTCCTTTAGTCTTGTATTCTGGGATCTTTGTTTTGGGGTAAAACTTCTTAACCTTGAGAGTGATATCAGATTCTTGTTTCTCCTCATCATCACTATCAGCTTGAAGCTCTGAGGGCTGGTCATCTTCTTCAGCTTTTTTTTTTACTTCAGCTGCTTCTTGCTTATGTCTAGTACTCTGATCAAGTTAGAAAAATTTGAACCTGATTCAAATTTACCAACTATATATCTGATTTGAGCCAGTTTAAATTTGTTACATAATGAATTTGAATTAATTCAAATTCATCATATGATGAATTCCAATCAGTTTTAATTCATCACATGATAAATTCAGATTAATTTGAATTCATCATGTGATAAATTTGAATTAATTCAAATTTGAATTCAGTATATAATGAGTTCAGATCAGTTTGAATCCAATTGAACCAGCTCAAATTCACCTCAGAAGCCAGAATCTCAGCAAATTCTTTAGATGATAAATCAAACTGAATTAGGAGTCAGCTAGCACAAATTAATAAGTTCACCAAAAAGAGTAATTCTTTAATAAAAAAAACCCCCCAAAAAAGGCCACTATATCTGCCAAACTTCTACCAAATATTCAAAAACTAAGACATAATATAAAAATCAGTTACTAAATATACAAAATATCTATAAATATTCTTACTCTCCTGAGTTTCCAAAAAATTTATTATAGTGATACATAGCTTTCAAAATTCTTTGATAAACACTTAGAGATAAACTGTTCAAAACTTCTCTATCTTCAATAACTATTGAACTATATGGTTGATTTGAGTGAAACACCATTATCATATTAGACTCTAGTAGAACTTCAATACTATAAGACAATTATAGAACAAGCCTCCAGATTTTGAGGTATACTGTTCTTTATGTTTGATGACACAAAGTAAAACAGATGTCATATCTTAATCAGTATGAGTAGGAGAGCTTGCATATTGGCTAAAAAATATATTGCTGACTTTTGCTATATTTTACTCAAACTGAAATCCTCAAAGTCTAAAATATATTCTAGATTGACTCAGATTCATCTAACCTCCATCTATTCCAGATAATTTCAAAGCTAATAAAGATACTGATAGAAACTCTGACACTGAAGTCAGTAATATCAAGGATGTCGAGAACACTGAAGTTGGAAATACCAGAGATGCCAGAGATGTCAGAGATGCCAAGAATGCCAGGAATATTAGAGATACCAAGGATACTAAGAATGCCAGAGATGCTGGAGATGTCAGGAATATCAAGGATACTAGAGATATTGAGGATGCTAAGAATGCCAAGAATGCTAAGAATATCAGGATATCTTCTGAAATTTTCTCAGGATATAAATAATAGGGAGTACTGAATTGGTCAAAAATTGAGCAAAGTAGGAAAATTTATTATCACATCTAGCAGATATTGAAAAGAAGTGAAGCCATCTTCATAACAGCTATTTTGTATTCCTCCTATTTATCTGATTAGCTATCCATTTTTGCAGACAAATTTGCCTGCAAAAATTTTTAAATTTTTAAATTTTTTTTTTTGACTATATATTTATTATAAATTTTCAATAAAAATTTTTTTTCAAAAAATTAATTTTTCAATATTTTTAATTTTTTTTTTATCTTATATTTATTAATAAAAGTATTTAAAAAAAAAATGTTTTGAAAAATATTTTTAACTTTATATTTATTAGTAAAATTTTTTTTTAAATAAAAATTATATATTATTTTTTTTTGCAGGCAAATTTGCCTGCAATGGCAGTGAAGTTCTTTCTTGAACTTGGCAGCAAACTTCAGGCTTATCTAGCAAGTGAACCAAGGCTTTGTATTGGAAAGTAGACTCAAGTAGAAATAAGGAGATCAATACTCAATCTTTAGAGACTTCTTTGGTTTGTATTTCAATTCAGACTAAGGTTTATTTACTCTTATCTCTGGGGTATTTTATACATTGTAGTTGCTATCTGGTTGCTATGTGGTTAACTATAGATTTACTACTTATGGCAATTTGTACAGATTTAGCATAAGTGTGCAGATCTAGCACAGGTATACAGGTCCTGCACAGATATATCTTATCTAGTAGTCTGGCTATTTATATAGTTTTCTGCAGCAATGGTTGCTGTGTCTAGTTACTATGCTATATATTCATATCATCTGGCTAAGTTACTAATTGTTCACATCATCTGGCTAAGTTTCAATTCAGGTGGTATATTTTTATTTGTCACAATATATAGAGTATAAATAAAAAGCAAATTTCTCCTTCTTAGAAAGGATGGTTGTCAGGCTTATTTTTTGCCTAGAGTATTTTCCATTCAGACTCTTTTATAAATAATTGTTACATATGTATTAAGGAATGACAGAGATGACTTGGATAAAAATAATTTGCCTAAATTAAGCATATGACCCATGGAAACAACACCCTCCCTATACAACAACAGTCACCTACCTTGACTGTTCTATTTGGAATATATATCATGTATAACTGGATGATAGTGTTCATTGTGACCAATGGATATTAGGTGTGGATGTTGGTTGGTTATGAATATTGGTAATTATAAATATTCATTTGTTAAATTTAAATAAGTTACATTCAACTTGTTACATAGATACTACTTGAAATTCACTTTGCTCAATTAAATTTATTTTCTCCTTTTAGTTTGCAAACTATTCAACTATAGATTTGAAGTAATTGTACATCTAATATATATATATAGTTAAAGAATTTATCTCATAAAAGTATGTGCAAATAAAATACTCATATTTTTCTAAATTGATCGATGACAAAACAGGTCAGTAGAAAGTAGACAACAAAAGCCATTTGCTGGAGATCTAGGACTGACATACACATCAAAACCTATCAAGGTTTACATCAAGTATAGAGCACTATATGATATTTTTACTTATTCTTTTTGCATCCAAAGCACCTCAATCTCAGAGGGGTCTATTTTGTAGTTCTGATAGTAGTGTGAGTTTGATATCTCCTCTATCTTCTCAAACTGTCTGGACATTCCTTATATGGAATAGGCCTGGAAATGAAGGTTGTACTAGTTACAGAAAGCCCTTTCTGA
Organism: Jimgerdemannia flammicorona; assembly: GCA_003990745.1. Classification (NCBI taxonomy): domain Eukaryota; kingdom Fungi; phylum Mucoromycota; class Endogonomycetes; order Endogonales; family Endogonaceae; genus Jimgerdemannia; species Jimgerdemannia flammicorona. Next base: position 5,520 of record RBNI01003384.1, read on the forward strand.
GTGAGATTAGTCCTAAAAGGAAATAGTAATGATCTCAGACTGGTAAATATTTGTTAAAATACTGATCCTGGCCCCTGTGCAGTATTGTCTTTAGGAAATTGGTAGTGTATATTTCTGAGTTAAAGTTAAATGGCATTGTATCAAATTTGTTGGTATATATGATGTAAAGATAGGTTGGTATCACTTGTGGCAGAATTGGTGGCTTGGTGTGCAGAAAGTGCATAGATGATGAGGGGGACAAATGTACATCAGCCACACAGTGATGATCTATCAAGGGGAGCTACAGTATCATAAGGATAAAGGTTGGTGTCATAGTTGAGCTTGATCTCAAAGATGATGTGGTCAATAGGCCAATTGAGAGAGGTGAGAGAGTTTTTTTGATCTTGAGAGTAGAAATTCTAGACTACTACTATCAGGATACTTTTAGGTTTATCACTTAGGTAATATATGTATCAAATATCATCAGTGCAGGAAAGAAAGGGAGAATGAGGAACAAAATTTGTTAGATCAGATTTTAGAGAGTTGGGATATTGAGAGGACCTCTTAGGAAAGAGAATGAATTGAGAAAGTGACAGAGAGAAAAGTCAAGTTCATGAGGGTAGGGAAGGTTTAAACCCAATGCAGAATGAGTTATGCATTGTGGTTCTCTGATTATCATTAGTCTATACTGTCTGTTTACCTGATATGTACTGCAGTATGAAAATAAAAAGGAAACTTTTAATATAGTAGAATTTTTTAATCAAAATTAAGATGGTAAATATCTTCATTACTTAAATGATTATTATAATGTATTATTTTCTGAAATTTCTAATGGCATATGCTACAGAAACAATATCATGAGAACACAGCTGTGATTGTTACTATTAAACCAAACTCAGAGCCATAGTGTTATATTATTATTTGAGTTATTGACAGATTTCAAAATTTTCCCAATAATCAGAATACAAGATACCAAAGAATAAATGATACTGAGGCAAAATAATCAGCCCACTAGATATTACACAAGGCCCCATTACTCATATGGGAACAAATAAATATTATGAATAAGAAAATAGCTCTTTCAGAATAAATCAAACAATAGAACTATTAATAAAAAGATCTGTATTTATTACAATTTTTGTAAAATGCATATAGTGATATAATTATTTAGTAAAAAGACAGAATACCATAAATGAATGAAAACTAAAGTGATTAAAAAAAAATATTCAAAATTCAAGTAATTATTACAAATTTAAAAAAATTGACTAAAACTTTCTCTTATTTCAAAAGTTTATAAATTTTCCGGAAGCCCTATCCTAATTAAGAGTCATATAAACAATTTAGATATTGTGGGGCAGAATTTTATAATATGAATATAGTTTTTGTTTCCACATAATCAATAGAACTTTATAGCAAAGAAATGTAATTATTTTTTTAAGATATTTATGGAAAGGTATCTGAATTAGATTAACTGTCAGCCTACTAGCAGAAGTGATTACTATTCCAGTATTTGTACAATGTTTTAATTGTATTTTGATAAATAAAATGGAGATAGTCATAGTATTTCAAATTCTATTCTGAAGTGATCCAGTAAATATTTCATTTTTCTTCCAGATGTGGAACTTTTGTATCTGTGATTCTTTTTAACATTCTGGTATAGTATGAGGATGTTAATTATATAGGTAATACTACTTGGTTTTTACTACATATACCAATATTATCACATCTTTCTTACTTCTTATCATCTATGTCACAATTATTAGTTTAGTAATTATATAGGCTTTCTTTATTTGTATTTATTATACAGAAAATTACCCAAAAGCAGAAAATTCAGATATGGCATAAGATGTATATATAGATCAATGCATATATCCAATCTTAAGGATATGCTGTTATAACTATTTCAAGAAGTCTTTATTTCAGCTCACCCTTTTGGTTGCTATAGCATGTGAATCTGTAGCTGATTGACAAATTTGAGATATATATACCTTGATTCAGCATAAGCTATTCTATATTATCAGATAAGAAGAAGCTAAGTAGATTATTAATATATTATATGTAACTATATAAGAGTAAGTTCCAATTTGGATAATAAATTAACACACAGTATTACATTCAGATAGTATTATTAATGTGAGAATTCAATTCATTTATTTATATTTATTATGTATACAAAACAGCAAATAACTGTATATATAGTTTTGACAAACTTTACATCATAAAAAAAGTCATATTTTACTGACAAAATAGATTAGTAGAAAGTTGTCAGCAAAGACTATTTGTTTGTGATTAAAAACTAATTTGAATATTATCTAAATGGCAAATTCTATCAAGGTTTTTACATTAAGTGTAAGGTACCCTATGATATCCTTTCTTGTCCTTTCTGTATCCAAAGTATCTTATTCTCAGAAGGTTTCATTTTGTGATATCAATAGTAGCATAAGCTCAACATCATCTCTTTCTCATTAAGCAGCCTAGATATATCTTGTATAAAATAGGTCTAAAAGTGAAAATGAGTAGTTAAGATAAGGATCTATTGAGCAAATTTTATACTGAAAGGAGATGGAAATAATAGTGAGCTGGTAAATATCAGCTGAATGCTTGGTCCATATTCTGTTATTGTATTGTCTTTTTTGATATTATTAGTATATAATTTAATTTAAAATAAAACTGCATATCATCAGAATTATCTATATATAAGATAGAGCTATAATCTTAAATATTTAACTCACCAGAATTCTATTATAGAATGGTAGCAATTTGGGAATAACACGTGATATGGCTTAGAATGATCATTAATAATAGAGAAAAGATTTTACTATCAACTTTCAGTCTGTCTCTTTTTTTTTTTTTTTTAATTAACTTTCAGTCTATCTCTTATCAAGTATATAATTGATATATTTCTATTATGAAAAATACTAAGCTAAAATCTTAATATAAATTTAATATATATCTTTATAATACTCTTGATAAAATTGTTTAAGACTTACTTTTATCACTTTTTAAATATAATTTTTTAATCATAATTTTTTTATTTTTAAAGAAATATTTATCTATTAAAACTAAATTTTAAGTAATTCTCAGTTATTATAACTGAGTTAAATTTTTTTTTTTTTAAAAAAAAAATAACTTATTAGATTATTAGATTAAATTGAGTTATATAATTTATTATCTTAATATTATTAATAGTTTACTTTACTCATTTATATTTTATTTTGTTTTTAGTATAAAAGAAATTAATTATTAATTTTAAATAATTATATAAATAATATATATTGTGTTAAAGATTTTTTAATATATTATAAATAGTATATAAATATATATTAGAAGAGAGTTAATAGTAAACTCTATTTGTTTGAGATCTAGAACTAATTTATATATTATTAATATAATAAAGTCTATTAAGATATTTTTATTAAGTATAAAGAATACTCTCTGATATTTTTATATCTTTCTAAAAGAGGTCTATTTTATAATACTGATAATAATATAAACTTAATATCCTTTCTTTTTTCTCAAATAGTCTAAATATTTATTATATAGAATAGATCTAGAAATAAATTTAATGTTAATTGTAAAGAATATCTACTATATGAGATTTATATTGACAAAATTTAAGAATAATTGTAATCTAATAAATATTTTCAAAAATATTACTTTTAATAATAGTATAATATTATCTTTTTGAAAGTTATCTGTATATACTTCTAAGTCTATTTTTAGAAACATAATATGTAACTCAATAAAAATATATCCAAATTTAATAATCTTCAGTTTATTAGATTTATTATATATAGGGGAATCTAACTAACTAAAGATTATTAAATTTAGTTATATATTCATTAAGTTATTATATTTGAAAAATAGAATTCAAATTAAATTTTAAATTGAATTAGCCTTTGATTCAATTTGAATCAAATTGCATTGGACCTTTAATTTAATTTATTAGAAGTACTAGATATATCTGATAAGTATAGTATATCTAATAAATATACAGTATCTTTAAGATACAAATCAATAAATCTGATTTGGTATCTTGTTAATTATAAGTAGTAGTATATATAAATAACTAGGTATGAGTAACTACACTATACTAAGTATTCATATTATTTAGCTATACTATATTATTTACTCATTATAATATATAAATAAAAAAGCATACTTTACTAAATTGATCAATAATAAGTAATACCAGTAGTTAGTAGTAAAGACTATTTTTTGAGATCTAGGACTGACTTTGTTAAGATGATAACTTGATATATATGTATATATATGACTTTATACTATATACTATTTTAATAGTTTTATGTTATTTATCAGTAATATGTGAAATATATAACTTACACAATTTGAATAAACTGTTTTTTTTATTAGTCATAATAAGATTATGAGTCCTGGTTAGTAGCTAAAAACTTCTCTAATATATATATACTATATTATAAGATATATAAGTATACCAAGTATAAGTGCTCAGTAATACAAAATAAAGTTCCATTATAAGTACAGATGAATATGATCATTACTAGCTGAGGTGGTGAAGAAGTCTGCCAAGATAGCAATATTGAAGTCCTCTGTGATAACAAAAGGTAATTATAAAAAAAATATCTACTAGTACTCTAAATAGGTCAGTATGATTCAAATCTAATTTAAATTGAACAGATTTGAATCTGATTCAAATCCAGTCATATGGAATTCGAATTAGATTCAAATTAATTTAAATCAGATTTAAATCAATTCAAATTAGATTCTATTTTGGAAAAAATAAAAATTAACCAAAACAATCAATATAAATCACCTAATATCTGTATAAATATTTATCTAAATTCAATATAACAATATGAGCTATATTTAAATAATTAAGAGCTTTCCAGAAATATATAGTTCATTTAATTTGGACCAGTATTTATGGAGAAAATCAATATAAACCATTGTAGTATATGGCCTAACTATATATGACCTATGGATATTTTATTAATTTTCTCCATTAATACTAGTCCAAATTTAATGAAATTTATATAACTAGAAGGCCCATAATTAAGCAAATATAGCACACTTTGTTTTATTAAATTTGGATGAATATTTGAAGATATTGTGCTTTTTGTCTAAGATTTATATGATATAAATATAGTGATTTCAAATTTGGCAATTTGAATTGATCATATGATGATATAAATTGACTTGTTTGGAGCACTAATGTCTGCTCAGATGTTAGAGGCAAGTATGATAATAAAGATCTCCCAGATAATAAATGATGTTCTCTTTAGTGTTCAAGGTAATTACAAAGTCCTCCAGTGTTTGAAGCAATTATGAAGCCCTCTCAAGTGATTGAGGTAATTACAACAAGTTCTCTCTAGTGGTAGAGATGATTATAACAAAGATATCTACTCAGATAGTTGTTATAATTATGACAACAAGGATGCCAGACAATAAGGTTGATGAAGTCAGTATATATGAGGCCAGTAATAAGATCAACATGGATAAACCTGAACCCAAGCCCAGTATGGAAAATACTTTTAGACTAGTGACAAATAAAAAGTCTTTAACCAGGTCTACCAACTACTGAAAGGATAATAACTATTACTATTAAAAGGACAAAAATCTCTGAAATAATAACTGACAAGAGAGTAACTACTAAAGATACTATAGAATAGCAATGATAGCAAATTAAACAAATGTGATATATAGTTATCTAGCTTCTTTTAATGCTAACTAGTGATCTCTTTTTTTTTTTTTTTTTTTTTTTTTTTTTTTTTTTTTTTATAGTCACTTGGACTCCCTTTATTAACCGATATCTATAGTAATATTGATACAGCCTATGCCTTCAACCTATCCCACAGGGACCCCTCCCCTCTCTAGTTCTTACCAATAATACTCCATCCACCTTCACCACAACCCTACCCCCACTCTTCTCTATAATCCTCCTTACTAGTCCCTTATGTCTCCCCCCCTTGGGGCCCCAATCAATCCACTATGCCTTGAAGAGCTCAAGCATCAGCTCCTCCCACCGCACTACCCTCAGTCTCACAGGCCTCTGAGGGCCCTCCTCAAAGACACTCAACCAGTATTCTGCAAGCCCCACCCATATTGCAATGGCCCAATCAACCATCAGCCACTCATTCCCCACCCCCCCCCCCCCCCCTTCCCCTCCGTGCCGCCCCCCCCCCCCCCCCACCAGCCTTGCCTGCAGTGCTGCCCACCACCCACCCACCCCAGGGTCAGATGCCAGCACTCCCAATCTCTCCCCAACTACCTTCCAAAATTCTCCATACTCTCGCACTCCCCCAGCCAATGTTCAGGAGTCTGCACCACCCCACCCTCCTGCCCTACATTATGACACTCCTCACAATCAAAGACCCCGCCATCCACCAGATGACCAGCCCTAAAGTTTAGCATCAAATTTCGCCTCAACAGCCTCCACCATACTACACAGAGTTTTGGTGGGAGCCACCTCGACACAACCTTGATCTAAGACCAGATGCCTGCCCAGTCCCATCTCTCCCCAATTCCAGCCCCTTGCCAGGTCTCTGGCCAAAGGTCCAGTCCCTGACCTCTAAGGCACTCCATACCCTCCTCTAAGCAGAAGTTCTTGACCAGATTCCCTTCCAACAAGAGCCTGTCCTCTGGACCCCAGTCCTCATCCCCTTCAGTACCTTGCCAACAGATTCCAATGTGATGGGCTCTATCTACCACTCCCCACCAGAATCCTTTATATCGCATCCTCTGGCTACCATCCAAGGCCACCAAGGACAGTAGATCTCCTGAGCCACCCCATGGCGACACCCTTGCCTCCCACAAACACTGCATAAGGGGCACCCATTCTCCTCCTCGCAACTCACTGGCCCTCTTCATCCACCACGCCCTCAAGCAGAGTAGCCTCTTTGAAAAGTCCATCAGGCCAAGTCCTCTGTGATCCATAGGAAGTGCTAGTACCTCCCAACCAATCTGACTCCTGCGTCCTGCCCAGAGCCAAGAGTGGGCCATCTTGAGAAGCCTTTTAACCACCCACTTAGGGAAGTCCAAATGGTAGCCCAGATACCAAAGCTTTGGCATCCAATACACATTCAGAACAGTTACCCTCCCTGCCAGCAACACCTGTTTACCACCCCAACTCGACAGTACTTTCTCCCATTCTATCAGCTTGCGCTCCCACCACTCCTTGGGAAGTAATGAGCCATATACTGAGAAGTAAATACCCAAGTACCATACCACTCCTCCAGCTGGGACAATTGTTACAATGACATCCCCCCATATGACTCCTATCTCAAGGACCATTGTCTCACACTTGTGCCAGTTGAGTTTCACTTCCGAACACCTCTCATACCACTCAACTGTCTCCTTGAGCATAGCCACATCAGCCACTGAACCCAACCCAACCACCATATTATCTGCAAAGGCCCCCACCTTCCAATTGATGCCCAGGATATTTAATCCACCAACTCTGTGCCGGATCCGATCCAACAATGGCTCTAAAGCAAAGGCATAAAGGATAGGTGACAACAGATCACTCTGCGGCACTCCCCTCCTCAAGGTGAAAGAGGCCCCTCTGTGTCTATTTGCCAGAATTGCAGCCCTACTCCCTTCCAGTAGTCCAATATGTGACCGACACATGCCCACTGGTACACCAATGTGCTCTAGTACTTTCTCCAGCCACACTCTCCAAACCCTATCATAGGCCTTCTCCTGGTCTAGGAAGACCAAGTGGCCATTCACCCCTGTAGCCCTAGTGCCTTTAATGATGCTGTGAACCCATGCCGTGCCATCTCGGATCAGCTGGCCCCCAACAAAGCCTCACTGCTCCTTCCCCAGCACCTGTTGGGCCACACCCTATAGCCTCACCACCAGGATTTTGGTGACCAGCTTGCGGTCCATATCCAGTAACATAATTGGCCTCCAATTCTTCCAGTCCTCCTTATGCCCTTTGTCCTTGTACAGCAGAGATACCAGCCCCAACTGCTGCCCTCCAATCTACACCCCAGTACTGATGATGGCATCACACATCAGCAACATCTCCTCCAGAGCCTCCTCTATGGATGCTATACATTTCCAAAAGTCCCAAGGCAAACCATCCTCACCAGGTGCCGTTCCCAGGGTTGATGACACTAGAACTCAAACAATCTCCTCTCCCAAAACTGGTCGGCCAAGATCCCCCAACCCTGCTACAGGATTTGGGTGCTACTCTTCCAGATGCCTCTCAATGTCCTATGCCACCTCCCCTCCCTCCTCTTTACTCCAGAGGTTACTCCAGCGAGCACACAACTGGCCAAGGATCTCCTGCACACCTAATATCATCTCTCCCTCATCATTAAGGACTCCTTCCCACTAGTGTCTTGCTCCCCTAGCATGGAGGAGATAGGATAAAAACTTTGTGGGCCTTTCTCCTTCTTCCAATCCCTGCCACCATAGCCTTGCCGCCATAGCCTGAGCCTGCACTGCTTCCTCCTTCCTCATCAAATCCTGCAGTTCCACCACTTCCAGCTTAGCCCACTTAGCCTTCCAATCCAGTAACTCCTCCTCCTCTAGAAGCCCAGCCCAATTCAGAAGTAGTCTTTCTATTCTCCTAGAAGCCCACCAGATTTGTCTCCTCTGCTAAGCACTCTGCTCCTTCCCCACTTCCCCCCAGTACCTCTGAGCTTCAGATTTCAGTCTTTGCCATCTATTGCCAATCCTCATCCCAGCTCGCCTCCAATCAATAACCTTGGAACATACCTCCACCACCCATGCATTCCACAGGTCCATCTCATCCAGCAGCAAAGAGTTCAGATGCCAATATCCTGGCCCCTCTCCACTCTCTCCAAACCTCCCACCTCCCTGAATACCCCAGTGATCTGATCAAGGATATCACTCGACCTCCATCGTCTCCCAAACCATATTGCCCCAATACTCAGCAGTCAGAACCCAATCAATCCTAGTGCCAAGACCTCCCATCCAATGAGTATATAGCCATCGATCCCCATCCTGTAGTCACATGGCATCCACCAGTGAGCTGAGTCTTTCCTCCTCTTCCCAGTCCTCCAATCCCCCACTCCTTTCTGCCATACCCTGTCCCCCATCAGTTCTGTCCAGTCTACTCTCCCATATCATATTAAAATCACCCCCCAGACAATCCACCCTAGCCTCAACCAAGAGCCCAGAATCCTGCAGATCTCCAATCCACACCTCTCGGGTCCCCCTCTCAGCTGGACAGTAACAAGATCCCACCATAATTGAGTTCCATCCAGGCCTCCACCATGTCCCCAACACTAATCTACTACCCCAATGTCCAATGTCCGCAATGTCCCCTTTCTCCTTCCTAACCAGGATTCTCACTTTACTCTGCCAAACTGCCTCCCCACCCCACTCTCTTGTCCATTCCAGTCCATCTTCCTCCCTCTCACACCATACATCTTGAAGTAAGAAAAGATCCGCCTCCAGCTTCTTCAGTCATCCAAAAATCATATGTCACCTCCCAGTCTCTCTAAGCCCATTGACGTTCAAAGAAAAAATGTTGGTTGTACTATTCATAGCGAATTATTTGAGAGTGTTGATATCCCCACATCTACAGTTCCATGCTCACTTCCTCTCCAGCCAAGTCCAGGTTCTGTTCTGCCGCAGTCTCATCTTCCACATTTTGCTGTTCATCCAGAGCTGCTAATAATTCCACACAGTCCTCACCATCCACTATCTCCATTGATGCCTGGTGCTCCTCACACACCACCTGCCACTTTTCCAGTCCCTTTTGCAGCCCCCACAGATAAGCTGCCCTTTCATTAGCAATACCCAAAAGCATGGCCTCCCTTGCCTTAGTGACCTCATACTCCTCTGCCTCCAGAAGAGCTGCTATCATCTCATCCCTCAACTTCCTCATGACCTCCTCCCCTCTCAGCACTCACCCCCAGAATTCCTCACTGATCACCTGGAAGTCGATCTCCCCCAGTTCCTTGGCTGCCACATTTTGCAGTGCCCTCAACAGTCACTTCTCCCCCCCAACCACCTCTGCTGCTAGTGCCAAATCTTCCTCTCCCTCCTTCCTCTCCTCTGTTCACACAGACTCATCCCAACCATCCTCCGACACATCCTCCAACTCCCCCTCTCCTACCTCAGGAACACCATACTGGATCTGATTATCATCTGCCATCACTGTGTCCACTACCACCTCCTCCAGCCCCTGTCCCTCACTCTCTCTCATCTTCCCCCCTTGCTGCCTGGCCTCCACCCATATGCTAGCACTTGCTCCAGTGCCCTCCTCCACAGCCCCTGCCTTTTTCCCCCCATCCAAACTGGCCAGCAGGGCCTTCTGCAGCTGTCTCCCCTTTGCCTTCTCCCAGAGCACCTTGTCCATTTGCACCTTCCTGCTCTCAATCACCTCCACTACTGTCCTAGCCTCATAAGCCCTCCAAGCTCTTTGCCTCCTCTCCACAGCCCCCACTAGATCCTCAAGCGCCTCCAGCAGGTCCTCCTCTTCTTCCTTGGACCCCTTTTTTTTTTTTT
>RBNI01003385.1:0-15963 GCA_003990745.1 Jimgerdemannia flammicorona
CCCCCCCCTCAGCCAGCTCTCCAGTCTGGCTCCCTGCTGTCCCCCCTTCACCTTCTCTGCAAAGCTTGCCCTGCCAGACCCTTGACCTCCAGCTCCGCCCCCTCCTCCACCACATCCTTCTGCCAGCAGACCCCTCATGCTTCCCCCCAAGTCAGGGCCTCTCTCCACTTGCTGCCATTCGAATGCTCCAGGGCCACCCTGCCCAGTATGCACCTCAGGATGCTCATTGGTTGCCATGAAACTAGTAGCTTGTCTCTAGAAACTGCGTCAAAAGTGTTGCCAAAAGATTGTGTAACCTGAATATTACCAGAGAAAGGATGGTGGCCAAAACCCCAATATATATACAAGACCACATTTAAGCTAAATAGAAAAGTCCCTGCTATCCTAAAGAGAATGACAGGTAAAGAAAAACTCTCATCAAAGTATATCATGGTAGATAGGGCCTAGTTCTCTCAGATGAGGTAAGTAGAGGACTTACATATAAGACAGGAGGAGATCCCTAATACCTCACTACTCAAGCTTGCAGGTCTTGATCACATTGCTATGTCAGCTCTCAGTTCCAGTTAAGTGTAGCCAAGATGCCTGAAATGGGTAGCCTCAGACTCCCTAACCCCCTCCAATAACTGGAGCCCAACCTACTGAATTACTAAAAGAAGCCGAGAGTAATACCTACCACCTAACTACTTTATACCAATTAAAAGGCCCCACTGAAGCAGCACCCATCCCAGCTCTAATAACTGTCCCAAGCCTAACACTCTACTAGTTCACCATAATCACCCTTCTACCTATCTGTGATAGCCATCTCTCCTCCCATCCCAACAATATCTAAAAAACAGTTATCTATGCCAGAACTATACTTATTGAGAAGCTCACCAAAGCTAAAGGGCCCCACTATAGATACTGTAGACCTATAGGTAATCTACACTGAGTACTTGATACTCAAGGTCAGCTGACTCCCTATATAATCTATGATGCACTAAGATAATACCTCTAAAGGCTTTATTGATATATTCCTTACTATTATCTAAGTATAGGGTCTATATCTTATATTCTATTTTATTCTCTATAATTGTCTTAAATTCTCAGAATTTTTTAAATATCTCATTCTTTACTATAAGAAAGTATATATAGACTTTGTGAGTATAATTATTAAATAAAAGTAATAAAATACTTCTTTCCAGAGTGTGTTATTATTTAAATAGAACTATAGATATCTATATATATTATGAGCTACTCACTTCATCTATTCCTAAAAAGGTCACTAAGAAGTCTTATTTGCTATATATCTATTGCAAAAGAAGTTTAGAGATAAATATTTAGTAATCTATATATAGATTTACTCCTTATCATCTATTCCAAGCTCATCTTACTGATGTATCCTAAGCATTTATACTATATATACTAGAGATTTTCTCTAGTTATAGCAGAATATATAGATAATACACTACTTAGTATGCTATCAATTATATATAAGTTCTTCTTTTTTAATATATATATTAGCTTCTTATTATTCTTTAGATTACTATTATACTATTTAGTTATATATTTATTTCTTTATCTTCTCAAGCCATCATCTGGCCTATTGAGAAGATATTTTTATCTATATCTAGTATATATAGTATATTCACAAAGATGCCTGAGAGTTTGTTAATATTTCCATACAGATATATATCAATATTTCTCTTGTCTTGAGTATAAATAACATTATTATTATCTAATTTAATAGACATGAGGTACTCAAACTTCTTATATATAAAGAACTACTTATAATATACTATTATATACTATATTATACTAGAATATATAAGCCAGACTTCTTTATTATATGTATACATATATAAATACTCAGCATATAGCTTATATTAGCACTGTTACTTATATCAACATTTTTATTAGTATAAATATTTTCCAAATTTGCTCCCATAGCTCTCTCTATTGAAACAGTGATCTCAGAATGATGACATCAGTACAGAAGACAGCCTTTCCTTTTTTTTTTTTTTTTTTTTTTTTTTTTAACAGACTTATGTCCCACAGATTTTTATTAGAAGAGAACCTAGACTATATAGGCCAAAACCCTCCCCCACCACCTATCAAGCACTGCCCCCTCATTAACCTAGGCTAACTATTGTCCAGCAGTTCAATCATACCAGGTGCAGCAGGGCCAATGTTGGTCCATACCTCATTCTGCATACTATGCTCTCCCTACCACCAGGGGAAACCCAGCCATATGCCAATGACCAAAAGCACATGCCTGAGAACCCAATGTATGTACAAGGCCATGTCCAAGCTGAATAGAATAGCCCCTACCACCCCAAAGAGAATGACAGATAAAGAAAAACCCTCATCAAAGTACAACATGGTGGGTAGGGCCTGGTTCTCCCAGTCAAGGTAAGTAAAGGACTTACATGTGAGGTGGGAGGAGACCCCCAATACCCCACTACTCAAGCCTGTGGGCCTCAATCACATTGCCATGTCAGCTCCTGGTTCCAGTTGAGTGCAGCCAAGATATCTGAAATGGATAGCCTTGGGCCCCCTGACCCCCCCTGATAACTGGGGCCCAACCCTGCTGACTGCCAAAAGAAGCCAAGAGTGACACCTACTACCTAACTGTACCACACCAATCAAAAGGCCCCACTGAAGCAGTACCTGCTCCAGCCCCGATGACCACCCCCAGCCTAGCACCCTACTGGTTCACCATTATTGCCCTTCCTCCTATCTGTGATGGCCATCTCCTCTCCCATCCCGACAACACCTGAAAAGCAGTCACCTACACCAGAACCACACTTGCTGGGAAGCTTGCCAAAGCCAGAGGGCCCTACCACAGGTACCGAGAACCTGCAGGTAACCTATACTGAGTACTTGATGCCCAAGGTCAGCCGACTCCCTATATAGTCCGAGATATACCAAGACAGCATCTTATTGGTGATAGCAAAAGGAAGAATGCACTGCACCAAAATGGATATACTCTAGACACAGCTGAAGGCACCAGAAACCATGAAAAAGTAGAGAAGACACCGATCTGACACTAATAAAGGGGCAACTCATCACCATTGCCTCTCTCCCACTATCTTGCAACAGGTACAGCAAACCAACCTGAGATAGAGGGGGTAATAATTGTAGAAAGTGGACTCAGAAGGTTGTCTACCAAACCATTGTGACTGGTAAGGTAGCAGAGAAAGGGGCCTGCTCATCATGAGGACAGCCTTTCCTTATAAGCCACCAGATCAGAGTACAAGAAGATCATATGATATATGAGATGAGCAATAATGACCAACTGTGAGTCATTGTGATTACAGTTCAGATATCTTGAAGAATATCAAGGAACCACAGTAGTAGCAACCAATAAGACTCACTAATCCCAAAATAGCTCAAAGACTTACCATAAATAAAATGCCTGCTACTTACCAAACCTCAAGGTCAAGGAACTACCAAGATATCTCAGTTGAAGAAAGGATGTTCCAAGACATCAGAAGAGCTATGAGAACCCACTCAAGAAGGACTCCTAGTGTCAACCTGGGTACTAGTGACCCTTATCATTATATCTTCTACTGCTGCAAAATGGAAACAAGATTCACCATTGCTACTGAATGCCTCCAAATGTGGCAGAAGTATGAAATAGGAAACCTCCTCTGCCAGGAGTTCCCACAGGCCAGCCCCCAAGAGTTACAAGATGTCATGGACATATGTAAAGCAAGGATAGCTAAGAAGATCTATCAGATCTTCAGGTATGTACCATAGTTGATCCCCAACTTGGAGTATATTAGAGTCTCAGATTTCAGAGACCTGTCAGTCTGCTGTATTGATGTACTAGAAGCCAGGGTGGCTACAGAAGCCCAGTCTACTATCACCCTCAATAGTGATGAAGTAGAAGACTTCTGGCATCCCATTCTCCAGAACAACCCAGATCAATTCCTGTAAGGATTGATCTCAGTATTCCAAGACCCAAGCATTCAGGTTAGACCTCCTCAAGACCCCACATTTGTTCCTTATTTTGTAGAAGAGAACCTTATAGACTGGAGAGTCCCAGATCTCCTTGTTCCTGCTGCCACTACCAAATGTGATGATATTATCAGCAATGATGTCATCTTGTACAACATATATAAAGTATGCAAAATGTGTGACCTATATGACAATGACAAATTCATAGATCTCATCTCCTTCAGTAACAACAAGGATGAAGCCTCCATGGTCCTGAATATTTTACTCTAAGTCCTTTTTTATACTAAATTATGCCAGCACCAGTATTCTGATATAACACTGAATTATGCCAGCACTGACATTCTGATGTAATACTGAATTATACTAGCACCAGCATTCTGATGTAACACTGAATTATTCCAGCACTATTTTCCTATACTACTAAAATTATACCAGTATCTTGAACCTATACAACCATCAGTACCAACCCTGAAACTTAGCAGTTTTTCCTGTCCTGGTATTTTATTTTAGTTATTGGAATTTATATTTAGCTTTATATCTTAGCAACCATTGAATTATATTTTATATAAATACTTCTCTTATTTCCTCTGAAATAAAGTCAGTTAAGTTCACTTATATATACTTTCTTGCAAGCAATCTAAGAGATAACAAGACAGTTAAAGATAAGAAGTTTGAGGACTATAAGACCTTGGAAAGGTACTCCAATAAGAACTTGCTTATAATAAACTTGAGTTAGTCTAAGAGATATATCTTGAAGAAGATCTGACATATTTGAAGGACTCAGCGACCACTATGTGACAACTTGGTGCCCATTGGCTGGTGATTCAAGATGAATCCCTCACTTTCAAGCTGAAAAATAAACAACCCTATAATAACTACTCTGACTATAAGAGTCATCCCTACAAGAATTCAAGATAAGATAGAAATGTGCCCCTCTATATTCTATGGATATATTACTGAAGAGTCAATTCTGACCTTCATTGAAGACTTTGAACAATTTGCTACTATATGAGCCCTTGGTGTAGATACACAATTGGCCCTTCTATCAGTCAGCCTCAGAGGACCTGCCAGAGACAAGTTCAATATAGCCACTATTGCTAATAATAGTGCAGCCAAACTTACCACCATGAAGGCCTTCCTCAGAACAATATACTATATTGAAGAGATCAAGCAAGCTCTCAAGGATCAACTCAATACTATCTACCAGAGACTTAGTGAAGATCCCAACTCATTCTATATCCAAATCTGCCACCAGATTGTCTTGGCTGACTATAATGATGCCCTCAAGGAACAAATAGCAGATTCAATCTTTCTTAAAGGAATTTACCTTGAAATTGCCCTAGCAATCTAGTCTACCCCAGCTGCACTGACCCTTGATCAGAAAGTGGTCTTTGTACAGAGATATTAGACTGCCAGATACTCTGCCAAACACTCAATGGAGAAAATAACTAGCATCAAGATGGAGCCATTAAAGCCAACTAGTATCATACCTGCTATAGTTGTAAATAGACAACCAACCCCACCTACCCCCAAGGTAGTCAAAGCTGACCCAGTGGAGGAACTTACTAAGCAGTTCGCCAAGATGACTGCACACCTTGGTGATATTGTTAGAGAAGTCTGAAGTGCCAACAGGAGACCAGTGTAGAGATTTGTAGCTACTATAGAAGAATGCAATATCACATACTTCAGATGTGGAGAAGAAGGCCACTATGTAAAGAATTGTATGACTGAAACAAGATGCAAAGCTCAACCAAGCAATGCTAGCAGAACTAGAGAACAAACTAATGCAGTAGTCATTAAGGAGATTGGTGATACTGATGATGAAGAATACTATGAGGACCTTGAATTCTACCCTGCTACTGAAGGTATCAGAACCCAGTCCAAGCCCTATGACAAGAAGAGCAACAGCAAGCCAGTTGGAAGACCAAAGAAGACCCCAGCTGTCACTATTCAAAGCAAGACTCAACCCAAGGAGATTGATCAAGATATGGAGTTAGATGAAGCTGCCCACCAAATCATTGAAGGCACTACTCCAGTCTCAGAAGAAAGTGAAAGCAAGAAGGAACAGAAGCTGTGCAAGACTAAAATCCATCAGTATGATATCTATAAGGACCTCAAAGAATAGAAGGTCAATGCTACTTTTGGACAGCTAGCTGAAGTCCCTGCCTTCAGACAGGAATTGAGAGTAGGACTTGCAACTACTGCCAAGAATCAAGAGTATAAGATTGTAGAAGCTTACAATGCACAGGAAGAATCTGAAAACTCAGATAAAGAATCTGAAGACTAGTGCAAGACATCAGCCTATACTCTATATCAGATCAAAGACTATATCTTTAATGCCATCATTGATATCAGTGCTGAAGAATACCTTATAAGCAAGAAGACAATTGACCACCTAGGCTAGGACATTGAAGAGTCCACCAAGATGGTCTATGTTACAGCAGATGGTATACAAGCTACCCCCCTTGGCAAAATCTGAGAAGTCCCCATTAAGATAGGAGGAGCTACTATCCCAGTAGATATGATCATTACAAGTACTACCAACTATGATATCCTTATTGGCAACTAATGACTTCACAAGGCCAAGGCCATCATTGACCTCAATGTCCAGAAGATGCAGATCCACTATAGAGGAAGAAAGGTATGAGTCTCTATCAATGTCTACAAAGGAGTCCTACCAGACATGGAGGAAAGAGATGAAGAGGACACCAAAGTCTTCATGTACTTGGTGAATAAGAATAAGAACAAGGCACCCAAGCTCACAGATAAGCAGTGGTACAACAAGATTATTAATGGCTATATCTCTCAAGGAAGATGCCCCCATAGTACTAGAATATACTGCTCTGAACACCTGAATGACTGCTGGTCCTGTATCAGTGAAGTCAGGAAAATCTGCCAACAGAAACATAAGCAAAAAGCCACCAAAGCAAAAAGGAAAGCCAAAGAAGATGACTAGCTCCCAGAGCTTCAAGCTGACAGTGATGATGAGGAGGAATAAGAACCAGATGTTACTCTCAAGGTCAAGAAGTTTCACCCTGAAGCCAAGATCCCAGAATACAAGACTGAAGGAGCTATAGGAATAGACCTTGCCAGAATTCAAGATACTACCCTCGAACCACAGACCACCACCCTACTTGGTACTGGAATTGGAGTTAAGCTGTCAGAGAACTATACCAGAATTATCAAGACCAGGAGCAGTCTAGCCAAAAGCAAAATTTCAGTTGAAGGAGGAGTAATTGACCCTGATTACACTGGCAAGATCTTCCTCATAGTCAGGAATTACAACTCCACCACTCTATTTGAAGTCAAGAAGCATGACAGGATTGGTCAGATACTGATCCATGAAATCAATAAATCCAAGATCACTGAAGCCATCGAACTCATCAAGACCAAGAGAGAAGAAAAAGGCTTTGGATCCACTAGAAGAGGAGCCTATCCTGCCATCAAGATTACTGAACTTGAACACAAGAAAGATAAGGACCAGAACAAGTACATATATACTATTGAAGAAAACTTTCCCCTGGAAGAACAACTTCTCAAGATCCTGCACCAGAATGAAGAAATACTTGCTACAGACTTCAGAGATATCCACAATCAAGAACCCAAATACTATCATGAAGTTGATACTGATGATATCAAGCTCATCTACTAGAAAGTCAGACCCATACCACCTGTCTACAGAGAATGGCTGCAAGCAGAACTCAAGAAAATAGAAGTCAGAATCATCAAGCAAGCTATCAGTCTCTGGACTTCACTCATTGTCCTCACCCCAAGGAAAGGAAGTAAGCCTGGAGAGTTTATGCCAAGACTCTGTATTGACTACAGGAAGCTCAATGCCATCATTAAGAAGGATAGGCAGCTCTTGCCAAATATTCAAGAAATCCTTACTACCCTTGGAAGTGAAGCCAAATACTACACCATCTTGGATCTGTTCTCAGGCTTCCATCAGATTGGTCTCACTCAAGATACTAGTGAGAAATCAGCCTTCATCATACCTGATGCCACCTATATCTACCTGCAAATACCATTTGGAATGTGCAATACTCTAGCAAGTTTCCAGCAAATGATGAACAGAGTCTTCAGCAACGAGATTGGAAAATGGCTCTTTGTCTATGTTGATGATGTGATCATCTTCAGCAACACTGCATAGGAATATGTCAATCATATACAGCTAGCCCTCAAGAAGCTCAAGAAGTATGGCCTTTACATTAAGCCCAAGAAATGCAAGTTTGCAGCTCAAGAAATCACCTATCTAGGACACCTCATCAACCAGACTGGAATCCACACAGACCCCATGAAGTTTGAGGCTATTGCAGCCTACCTGAGACTCAGAATGACCACAGAAGTCTATGTCTTCCTTGGACTGACCAGCTATTACAGAAGATTCATCAAAGGATACTTTAATATTGCAGCACCTATCTATGAGCTACTGAAGAAGGAAACTAAATTTAAATGGACCAAGGAATACCAAGAAACCTTCAATGAACTCAAGACCAGGTTGACCCAAACACCTATCCTCAGAAGACCAGATTGGAACCTAGAATTTATTCTGCAGACAGATGCACATACTATAGAACTTGGAGCAGTCCTAGCTTAGAAGAAAGATAGATATGAATATGTTATCTCCTATATAAGCCAAGGTACCTGCAGAGCAGAACAGAACTATGAGTCATATAAGCTCAAATGCTTAGCAGTAGTTTGGGTAGTAGATAAGTTCTACTACTACTTAGCTGGGAAACACTTCACCATTCAAACAGACCATTCTGCTCTTGTCTGGCTATTCCACACTCTGAACCCCAAAGGAATATATACCAGATGGATCTACAGGCTGCAAGAGTATGACTATACTATAGTACTACTCAGGAAGAACCAACACCAATACTGATGTACTCTCAAGGACACCCTGAAACAACCCCATCAAGATTACTCAACATGAATAAGAAGTTATACTATAGATTAATCAGCTATCTTGGGCAGCAGAAGATGCCCAACCACCTTGAACCCTGGACAATCACTATCATCAACCAGACTTGGAAACAGTTTGAACTAGACAATACTACACTTAGAAAAGGAGAAAAGCTAGTAATATCTAAACATAAGAAGTATCAAGTAATGAAGGAAGTATATGAGCAAGGATACCTAGAAGAAACCAATATATATAACAAGCATGTGGTGGCCCAAAATGGAAGAAGACCTGCACCAATTTGTCAAAGAGTATAACAAGTGCCAAAAACAGAAATAAGATTAGCAAGACTAGGCACCCAGGTCATTAAGAATTGAGCCTATCCTCTTCCACCACATCACAATAGATATCATTGGGTCACTACCAGTAATACTATTAGAAAACTGCTATATTATAATTATTATAGACCTCTTTACCAAATAGATAGAAGCAGGAGCATTACAAGAAGTCAATGCCCTCTCTATAGCTAACTTCCTATACTGAGAAATCATCTGCCACTACAAGACACTGAAGCAAATCACAACAGACCATGGCACAGAATTTGTCAATGGATTCTATGAGATAATGTATCAGAAATACAAGATCCAGTACATCAAGACCACCATGTACCACTCTCAAGGAAATAGACAGATAGAGAGAACCAACAAGACCCTCAAGAACATTCTGGTGAAGATCTCAGAGACATATGAGAATTGGGATAATTATCTCTTAACTGCCCTCTCTATCCTATGAGACATATGGTCACAGAGCACACACTTTACCCCAAGAGAACTGCTCTTTGGAGAAAAAGATTCTGATGGAACCTCAGCCATAAATCTAGATCTAACTTAGAGACAGATCAATGCAGAAATCTGGAGACTATACCAAATCAGAAAGAAGGCTGAAGATTATATCATCAAATCATAAGTACTGATAAGAAAGAATGTAGAAAAGAATTACAAGATCCTAGAACCCATCCAAATTGAAGAAAAGGTCCTACTATATTGAAATATAGTAGAAGCCTCATGGTCGCAAAAACTGGAGCCCAAATGGAAAGGACCCTTCTATGTGCAAGATATCAAGAGAACTACCTTCTGGCTTAGAAAAATCTCAGGGATCATACTGCCTACCACAGTATACAGGAACAGACTCAAGAAGTACCATAAATCTATACAAGAGAAGCAAAATGTGATGACCGCCCATGAGGTTCTAGTCTGTGAATCATAACAGCATGTCCTGTGACCAGCAGGCTATCTGTCTGGACTATTCTCTAAGGGATACAGCATCAGCAACTACTCATCCATGAGACTTTTGAAGCCAGAGGAGTTTGAATTATCAACTGATTGATCAAGATCAGAATCAGGCCCTTACTCTATATGAAGAGAGCAACTCTTCACCATTATGCCAAAATACATAGAGAAGATTCCAGTCCATAAATACTACTTTTAAACCTCTTGCCAGAGGTTATGGGATCAGCAAATTTTTCAGAACTGGACCAATGAATAAGGATGCTCAAGAAGATCCTTATTCAGGAGGAAGATATAACAGTGACCCCAGAATGATGACATTAGCACAGGAGACAGCCTTTCCTTACAAGCCACCAGATTGGAGTATAAGAAGATCATATAGCATATGAGATGAGCAATGATGACCAACTGTGAGTTATTGTGACCACAGTTCAGATATCTTGAGGAATATAAAAGAAGGATTAAGGAACCATAGTAGCAGTAACCAACAAGACCCACCAATCCCAAAATAGCTCAAAGACTTACTATAAATGAAATACCTGCTGCTCACTAAACCTCAAGGTCAAGGAATCACCAAGGTATCTCAGTTGAAGAAAGAATATTCCAAGACATCAGAAGAGCCATGAGGACCTATTCAAGAAGAACTCCTAGTGTCAACCTGGGTACTGGTGACCCTTATCATTATATCCTCTACTACTGCAAAATGGAAACAAGGATCACTATTGCTACCGAATGCCTCCAAATATGGCAGAAGTATAAAATAGGAAACCTCCTCTGCTGGGAGTTTCCACAGGCCAGCCCCCAAGAGTTATAAGATGTCACTCCCATGGATATATGTGAAGCAAAAACAGCTAAGAAGATCTATCAGATCTTTAGGCATACACCATGGTCAATCTCCAACTTGGAGTATGTTAGAGTTTCAGATTTCAGAGACCTGTCAGCCTACTGTATCAATACACTAGAAGTCAGGGTGGCTACAGAAGTCCAGTCTACTATCATCCTCAATAGTGATAAAGTAGAAGACTTCTGGTATCCCATTCTTCAAGATAACCCAGATCAATTTCTATAAGGATTGATCTCAGTATTCTAAGGTCCAAGTATCCAGATTAGACCTCCTCAAGACCCCACATTTGTTCCTTATTTTGTGGAAGAGAACCTCATAGACTGGAGAGCCTCAGATCTCCTTGTTCCTGCTGCCACCACTGAATGTGATGACATCATCAGTGATGACATCATCCTGCATGAAATATGCAAAGTATGCAAAATATGTGACCTACATGATGATGATGAATTCACAGATCTCATCTCCTTTAGTGATGATGAGGATGAAGCCCTCATGGTCCTGAACCTGTACAACCATCAGTGCTGGCCCTGGAACTTAGTAGTTTTTCCTATCCTGGTATTTTATTTTAGTTATTGAAATTTATATTTAGCTTTATATCTTAGCAACTATTGAATTATATTTTGTATAAATACTCCTCTTATTTCCTCTGAAATAAAGTCAGTTAAGTTTACTTATACACACTTCCTTGAAAGCAATCTAAGAGATAACAAAACAGTTAAAGATAAGAAGTTTGAGGACTATAAGACCTTGAGAAGGCACTCCAATAAGAACTTGCTTATAACAAACTTGAGTTAGTCTAAGAGATATATCTTGAAGAAGATCTGACATATTTGAAGGACTCAGCGACTACTATGTGATACTATATATAGATAAATTACTACTTCTATAAAGAATAGACCTCTGCTGTCTTTACTGCTTTAATTATTAGTATTTATAATATTCACCTGTCTATAATGTTTACTATTTTCTTTCTTCTTATAGTTGCAGTCTTACTTATAGTATCTATGCTTATCATAGTAGAAGTATTTACTATCAAATTTGATTTATTGACTATTATACTGATCATTATACTGCTGGTTTTACCTTCATCCTTTATTCAACTTATCTTTGTCTTATCTATATATTCTGTAGAATGCTTTCTTATTACTATCATTATTATTATTACCACTCAGCCTTAATTTCTCATTTAGGAGGCTTATAATGATATACTTATAGTCTGATAGTTTGCAAGATTCTCTTATAGCAGTAATAATTATATTATAGACCTTGAGAAGGCCACACATAAGGGTCAGAATCTTGTCTTTATTCTTGATAAGGTCTACTGATATAGAAAGAGAATTCACTTAATTTGTCAGATTATCAATATAGTTGGCATAGTCCTAGATACTCTTTTTGAACTTTATTCAGAAATTAAACAGTTGTACTTTTGGGTAGAATCTATTTGATGTAGATATTTACTAATAGTGATTATATAAGATCTTCTAGACTTTATTCACCATCATAGTATTGATGATGAGTTTCATTTTTACATTTGAAAGGATAAAGATAATCTCTCTTAGTACTCTGTAATCTCTCACAGTATTGTATTTCATTATTTATCTCTATAGCTTCCAGTAATCCTCCAGACTATATTTTTTCAAGAGATTCTTTATATAGTATACCCATATAGTATAATTCTTACTATCAAAGATAAGAATTGTCCTTTTTATTATTATTATTATTGGTACTACTGTAAGAATAGTCATAGTTATGACTATTATATTAGGTATACTTATGCTATCAGTACTCATTCTAGGTCTCATTCTACTCATACTATTTGGTAGACTTATATTTGATATATCTGATAGGTATAACATCTTATATAGTATAATATATATTAGAGAGATATCTTTTACTATTATCTGCTATCTCATATAGTATAGTATATATTAAAGAGGTGTCTTTTACTATTATCTGCTTTTATTAGTAGAGCTCATAACCTTTTGTTGTAGAATACTTAGAAGAGTAGAGAGAAGAAGAGAGAAGAGCATTGTTTATTAATACTAGCTTATATACTTTTATATATATTGATGATATTTATAATGATAATATAGTTAGGCTATACTACTATATGTCAAGTTACTATAACTAAGATATTTCAATACTTTGGATTTAAGAAAACCTACAATCTTATCTCTAGAGAATTCTACTAACTAAAGATAACTAAGAATATTAAGATCTTTATAGTATTATATAATATATACTAAAGATTTAAAAGTGGTAATAAGCTACTAGTACTCTTAAATAAATTGAATTAAATTGAAAGTTATTTAAATTGAATTGAATTGGTGATTTTTCAATTTGAATAAAGTTTAAATTAAATTGAATTTGAATTGAATTAAGGATTTAATTTGAATACTATTTTTTAAAATATAATAACTTGACCAAAATATATCCAAATTTAATAAGCTAAAGATTAAGATTATTAAATTAGAATATGTTTTCATTGAGTTATTATATTTCCAAAAATAGAATTTAAATTGAATTTTAAATTGAATTAGTCTTTAATTCAATTCAAATTAAATTAAATTAGACCTTTAATTCAATTCATTGAGAGCACTATAAACTACTAACTGGACTTTTATAACTTCTACTAATTTTCTCTCATAACTAGGACTAAATTACTATATATTTCATTATCTAGCTTTCTAAGATCCAGGTAGAATAGAATATCATTGTGATATTTATAGACTATCTTAGTAAGTAAGCTAACTTTATATCTATTAAGACTACTATAACAGTATTTAAAGTTGCTAAGATTTTTCTGAACTAGATGTTTAGACTATATAATATATTAAGTACTATTATATTAGACTAAGATACCAAGTTCACTAATAACTTTTGGAAGACATTCTTCACTCTCTATAGAATGAAGCTAAAATTCTCAATAATCTACCACTCTTAGATAGATGATCAGACTGAGCATACCAACAAAACTCTCAAATAAATACTCAGTATTTTTTATTATTATAAGCAAAATAACTGAGATAAGTACTTAGTCTATATAGAATTTATCTATAATAATAGTCAGTAGACCTCAATGAAGAAGACCTCATTCTTCTTGAATTATAATCAGCATTCAAGAACACTGAGTACAACTATAAAATTAACAGTCTCAGTAGTATAGGACTTGGCTGAGACTATCTGATCTTATATAAATAGGCCAAGATATCCTTATGGAAGTTTAAGACTATTAGATCAAATATGTCAATCAGAAGTAAAGAGAAGTCTTATAATATTAGTGACCAGATTATACTTAGGACAGACTACCTATACTTAGATATTCTAGTATAGTAACTATTTAGAAAGCTTCAAGTCAGAAGAATTGAACTATATTAAATTCTTGAAAAATTTAGTAAAGTCAACTACAAACTGGAGCTTCTCTATAATATCTATATATACTGTCACGTAGTGGTCGCTGAGTCCTTCAAATATGCCAGATTCTCTTCAAGGTGTATCTCTTAGACTAACTCAAGTTTGTTATAAGCAAGTTCTTATTGGAGTGCCTTCCCAAGGTCTTATAGTCCTCAAACTTCTTATCTTTAACTATCTTGTTAT
Source organism: Jimgerdemannia flammicorona (assembly GCA_003990745.1). Taxonomy (NCBI): domain Eukaryota; kingdom Fungi; phylum Mucoromycota; class Endogonomycetes; order Endogonales; family Endogonaceae; genus Jimgerdemannia; species Jimgerdemannia flammicorona. The sequence goes on from RBNI01003385.1 coordinate 14,570, forward strand.
CTCTTAGATTGCTTGCAAGGAAGTGTGTGTAGGTGAACTTGACTGACTTTATTTTAGAGGAAATAAGAGGAGTATTTATACAAAATATAATTCAATGGTTGCTAAGATATAAAGCTAAATATAAATTCTAATAACTAAAACTACTAAGTTCCAGGGTCGGTACTGATGGTTGTACAGGTTCAGGATACTGGCATTATCCAGTGTTACATCAAAATGCTGATGCTAGAACAATTTCGCATCACCTCAGAATACCGGTACTGGTATTATCCAGTGTTACATGAGAATACTGGTGCTGGCATTATCTAGTGTAACAAAGAACTTAGAGCAGAAAGTTCAGGACCATGGGGGCTTCATCATCATCATCATCATCACTGAAGGAGATGAGATCCGCGAATTCGTCATGCAGATCATGCATTTTGCATATCTTGATATCACATGGGATGATGTCATCGCTGATGATGTCATCACGTTCGGCTGTGGTGGGAAAATCAGGAACAAGGTCTGGAGCTCTCCAGTCTATAAGGTTCTCTTCTACAAAATAAGGAACAAATGTGGGGTTTTGGGGAGATCTAACCCAGATGCTTGGGCCTTGGAATACTGAGATCAATCCTTATAGGAATTGGTCTGGGTTGTCCTGAAGGATAGGATGCCAGAAGTCTTCTACTTCTTCACTATTGAGAGTAATAGTGGACTGGGCTTCTGTAGCCACCCTGGCTTCTAGTACATTGATACAGCAGGATGATAGGTCTCTGAAGTCTAAGACTCTAACATACTCCAAGTTGGGGATCGAGCATGGTGCATGTCTGAAGATCTGATGGATCTTCTTAGCTGTCCTCGTTTCACATATATCCATGAGAGTGGCATCTTATAGCTCTTGGGTGCTGGCCTGTGGGAACTCCCAGCAGAGGAGGTTTCCTATTTCATACTCCTGCCACATTTGGAGGCATTCAGTAGCAATGGTGATCCTTGTTTCCATTTCATAGCGGTAGAGGATAAAGTGATAGGGGTCTGTAGTACCCAGGTTAACACTAGGAGTCCTTCTTGAGTGGGTCCTCATGGCTCTTCTGATGATTTGGAATATTCTTTCTTCAATCGAGGTACCTTGGTGGTTCCTTGATCTTGAGGTTTAGTGGGCGGCAGGCATTTCATTTGTGGTAAGTCTTTGGGCTATTTTGGGATTGGTGGTTCTTGTTGGTTGCTGCTACTGTGGTTCCTTGATCCTTCTTTTATATTCTTCAGGATGCTTGTACTGTGGTCACAATGACTCACAGTTGGTCATCATTGCTCATCTCGTATGCCATATAATCTTCTTGTGCTCCAATCTGGTGGCTTATAAGGAAAGGCTGTCTCCTGTGCTGATGTCATCATTCTGGGGTCACTGTTACATCTTCCTC
>RBNI01003386.1:0-15963 GCA_003990745.1 Jimgerdemannia flammicorona
CCCCCCCCCCCCAAAAAAAAAAAAAAAAAAAAGGCACGGGCGAAATCACCATCACACCAATATCGGCCGCCCTGATAGATCGCCCCGATGACGACCCTTCCTCCCCATCCGCGGACGGCGACAATGCCGAGGCGTGCAAGTCGCTCCACGGGCACCAGGGCCCCGTCACGTGCCTCTTCGCTCCGGACGCCCGCGTATTTGGGAAAAAGTACTTACTTTCCGGGGGGGAGGACTGTTCGGTCAGGATATGGAACCTCAAGTGAGTGTGGAATGTCCGTTTGGATGGAGTGTGGGATTGGTGGTGTGCTGTGCTAGGCGACATGGGAGAGGCGAGTGAGCAAGTTGATGCACATACATATAAATGATAATGGTGATGGTGATGTGGTACCGAGGATGTAAAATGGCGCAAAGAATCGTTTACTAACCTGTCACAAAATTTTTGGAACCTTTTTCTCCAACAGCGATGGCAAACTCCTGGCGACCTTCACCACACACGCGCAGCCCGTGGTATCGTTCCTGGAACCGCCGGAGGACGTAGTGGGGCCTAGGCTGAGGGGATGCGTAGTGTCGGTCGCGAGGGACAACTCGGCGTGTGTGGTATCATTGGAGGAAATGAACTGGTGAGTGAGGAGGTTCATGAGGTGGAGTGGGGGAAAAGGCAACGATATTTGAAGACGAAATCGAAATCGGTTATTTGGCGCATCTTTGGCCGCAACTTAACAATGTTTCATCTCCTTTTTTTTTTTTTTTTTTTTTTTTTTCTACGTGGGAAATATTCTGTCGCGAGAAGTCTGTACATATTTCCCGGTCACTCATACCCGCTCTGCCAGATTCAGTGGCGCCCCGCCGAGGACTACCTGATCATGGCGTATTCAGACGGGACGGCGTTCGTATGGCAGGTGCGCGATGGATGGAGTTGGAGTTGTCGCTGATTTGGCCGGGTAGACAACTTGCAGAATCGTTCTTTACAAGTCCATGCATCTCGCGTAACGTCACGTTTTATTTATTTATTTATTTATTTTGGGGGGGGGCACAACGGGTAACAGATCCAAACCGCGCACGTCGATCGTGTCGTGTCAGGTAGGACCGCGGCGGAGGTTATGGACGATTCAAGATGGAAGGTTAGGTAGGTGGGTCGTTGACGGATTCTTTGCGAAGCCGTGGGGTTGTGGAGTTGTGGGTTATTGGGATGAACCTGTGAGGATTGATAGTGAGATCGAGGGTTGCATCAAGAGCGGTTCAGCAGCGGGCACAAGAGAAGTTGTGAAAGACCACTGAAGGCGACTATGCGTTGCCGGATTGGCTGACTTACATTGAATTTACCAGTCGTGTCAAGGGGGACGATTACAAGACCAACAGTTTCCGGCAGACCGTCACGTCGTTCCCGGTGTACTCTGGAGCAGATGGTACGAGACTGTGGCTACGAGTTATTTAGACATAAATTGACCTTCTTGCATAACTACATTACCCACCGATACCTGCCCAGTTAAAATTCCTCCTCCCTCTCTTCCGCTCACCTCCCGAAAAAACAGATACTCCAGCACTTCAGATCTTCATGATCAACATCAAGCACCTCGTCAACGACGTTTACCATTCCACCCTGTCCTCCATACGGCCCTCCGTCGACATTTCCGAACCTGCAGGCGAGGAGGTCATCGGGACTCCGACGCCCACGACCAGTACTGAACCCTCTACGTCAACTTCGTTCACGATTCTCAAGGCCTCGCAGGGCGCGCCGCGCGACCAGGAGAAGAGGGCCGATACATCGGTTGTGTCGACCGTAGTGGCTGCGTTGATGTCGTGGGGAATCGATCAGGCCATTGATCAGACATGCGAGCGGTCGTTGGGGTTGGGAAGGCCGGCGGCCAATCTGACATTTGGGGTGAGGGGGTGAGTTTAATGACGATTCGGGGTGAGGAGGATGGGACGAAGCATGGATGGCGTTGGATCATGTTCGATAATGATATCTGACCAATGCTTAGTTTGTCATCATGCTTCAATCCCTCCCCTCCCCCTCCCCACTTATAAGCTGTTTATTTGTTCCTCACAAACAGCGCGAACGGCAACTTTTCATTGATTGCCCCCTCCGTCGACCCCCGCGAATTCTGGACCGTTTCTCCTGTCGTTTCCGCATCGCGTTTGCTAGCCGTTGTCTCCCTTGTTAGGTCGCTTCTATCCGTGAAAGGTTACATTTTATTTCTTTTATGTCGAACATTTGAATTCGTAGAATCTTCAATTGAAAGCAAATTACCGGATAATGCCACAATAGGATTAGAGGCGCAGTCGACGGAGTTGATTACGCACTACACTTCCATCCTACCCGAGATAATCGGGGAGCGGTTCGCATACCCGAGCTTCTCGCTATTGTCCAAGTATTGGCAAGATACTTCGAGTAAAGTTTCTTATCGTTTTCGTTCTGTTGTTTGGACCGGATTGACGAGCAATAATATGTGGGATTGATATCCAAAGTTATGGACTTCAATTCTCTAATATCCATCCTTCCTACTGTACATCGTGGGTCTGGTAGTCGATGTGCAACAATCCGCGCGGACCCTCTTCTCGAACGCACTGTTGTGCATGCGGCCCGAAGTCAGGTCCGCCACGGTGAAGTATTGGCTGGCGTTCCGTGAGTTTTAGTTCAACTGAAGCGTTCTCTTTTGTATGCATGACGAGTTATCATAAATAATGGCGTTCCGCTTGGGATTCTGTCCCTCCTTATTGTCCGATCCAATAGTTCCTGTGAATACGACTCATGAGATTGGTACGCAGCTCATGACACGATCAACGTTCATCCTTGGAATCATGGGCTCGGATCATTCGGAGGTGCTCTCGCCGGCGTAAGTGCGCTTTACCAAAGTTCGGGCCAGTGGACGTCTACCTAAAAACCTTCATCTCGTTGACTTGGCTAACCGCAAACTGATCAGGATCACCAAAGCCGTAGCTTTGTCTCTCACGTTGCTGCTCAATGACGATTCCAAGGCGTCGTCTCGGATTGCGGCTATGGAGTTATTGGCAAGAGGATTTGCCACATGGGAGCCTTATATCCTTTTATTATAATTTTGCGTGTGCCTTCCGTTAGTCCAACCGCATTTTTAGCACAAATCCATATGCACCAACATTAGTTCCCTTTATTTATCCTTGACCATTCTTCACTTGCCAACACATCTCAAAACTTCTGAGCTCCTCCGCACCCTCTTTGCATATGCCACCAGCGAACCTGCAGAGTTCCCAGTGTCGGGATCATCCTCGGGCCTGCTCTCTTCTTCTAATACTAACTCCGGTGGGACAACGTCGGCGCAGGTCACACGGCAGGCCCGAAACTCCATATTCCAAATTGCTACAGCCAACACGCCCTTGTTTGTGTCGACGATGACGTTTGACCTGATGAACGCCAAGAAGCCCGCGGATCGAACAGCTATATTGAGGGTCATATCGTTGGTCGTGAGGAAGGTCAGTGGGCTTTGTTTTTGTGTCTAGAGCTTTGTGAAGTGGATGGTTCATTTTTTTTTTTTTTTTTGGCCTGGATAAAGTTTTGTCAGCAGCAATGCCCAATATGTTGATTCAACGTAGCGCAAGTTCTAACGAGTCTCCTTTCTCCCAATACTCCTCTTCATATCTCTATTGGTTCACAGAAACCCGCTCTGTTGTACTCATCCGTCCCCCGAGTGGCCGAAGCCGTCGTGCGCACACTTGATCCAAACGTGCCGAACATGCGTGAAGTTGCCTTGCAAACTGCGACTGCCATGTTACATGATCTGGTGAAGACGTGAGTTTTTGTGTACCCAAATGAGGGTGTGACTGAAGAGGATTAAATAGACGTAATTCCGGTCGAAATCCGTGCCGTATATTAATATGCAAAATTTACTGACCTATTGATTCTTAATCGCTGAAGCTATCCTTCCATCGACTTCCATGGTCCATCACAAAAGCTGGCTGTCGGTACGCTTGAGGGCGCGGTGATCGTGTATGATCTGCGGACGGCGACACGGTGGGTTGTGCTTGAGGTGAGTGAATGAAGGAGGTCGTCAGAGTGTTGATATCATATAGCGCTGCTTGTCGCACCAAAGAGATCAGCATCTCTCTCGCATTGCCACAAACTGAAAATTGCTTTTGTGCAAAATCCATTAGGGCCACACCGGGCCTGTTACGGCTCTTTCGTTCTCTCCTGACGGCCGTGCTGTCGTCTCGTGCTCCGTCCAAGATAGCACTGTCCGCATGTGGCGCCCGAACCCAGGCATCTTCGGCATCCTGGCGTCGTCACTGTCGGCTGGGGTGCCCCCCGGCGCCGCCGCCTCCGGCACGGACAAAGGTGGGAGGGGAGCACTAAGCGCGTCGCAGAAGGCTTACCGAACGTACCCATTCGGGATTGATGGCGGGGGAGAAAGGCAATCGGAACTCCCGGTGACTATTATACTGAGGGACGTCAAGTTCGAGTGGCCTGGCGACAAGAGCGTCAGGCTTCGAGTTAAAGATATGGTCATGACGTTTAATGTGTGAGCAGGGGCTGATTGGCTGTGACTCCTCACAGTCCATCGAGCTGTGACATGTTCGCGACCGCTCGCTTTATAAAACTATATTCCCTAGGCATTCTTCGACATCCATTGTAGCTTGTCTCTCTTTGTACTTTTCGCCACTCGCCAGTTTGCAACCGGATCATGTATTGCAGTTAGCCGTGTGACATGACATCTCAAGCATCTCTCATACAGAATCGGGCTTTTGTAACGAATCGAGTCAAGACCTGCTTCGAATCAAAGTCCAAATTCGGAGCACTACATGTACTGCAGTTCGCTGTGACATGATGTCTCAAGCACTCCCCCCTATGGCCTACGGGGGGCCCGATCAGGGGGATATAGGCTGTGTTTCTGTCCCGGCCGGACTCATGTACTGCAGTTTACCTGCGTAGTATAACGTCTTTAAGCTCTTCTCCTTACGGAAGTTCTTTTTATTATTGCAATCGGGGAGTATAGGTCGTTCCCACTGAGCTCGTAGAGTACACTTTTCATCTTGAGAGAGGCGTACTTTGATGCAGATACTGTTCCTCGATGATATGGTATACACCGAGATATACACGTAACGTGTCCATATTGATGAGGTGGACGGGCGGCTAACCGCTGCCGGTATTCGAGATAATTCATCAGAAATGACTTGATTATGGCAATACTGATACAAATTCGTTAATGTTCACACCATTGGGTCCTTACGGCTCTGTTTATATTGCCCAAGTCCTTGCGTGACGTTACCGCGCCACAAAGAACAAGTAATTATAAATAGGCATCTTTGTCACATGCACATCTGGACCTCTCTTTCTTTTCTCGCTATGTCTCAATCAAATCCCATCACCATTCTTGTTATCGGAGCCGGGCAACGGTACGGTATTTCGCACTCGCTAACATTAAATATCTTTCACGTTCTCTGGCTTATTTGAATGAAAAATGTCATCAGTGGCACAGCTTACGCCAGCTATGCTCTGAAGTTCCCTGATCGAGTGAAGGTCATTGGCGTGGCCGAGCCAGTTCAGATCAGGTATGAAGATACTCTAAGGCTGTAAACTCGATTTGCCTTGTATTGCGCTTTAACATTGGCTGTGATTTTGTGCTCTCAAACCAGGAGGGAGAGTTTCACCAAGGTCAGCGAAATCCTAGTCGGCTGTTTAGATGTCTTCGTGATGGCAGATGCATGAGAATTATAGATCTAAACCGTGTATTTAATTATATACACATTCGCAGATGTACAATATCCCAGAAGAAAATGACGTTACCGATTGGAAGGAGGTATACCCGTTTGCTCGCTGTGAAGGGCTGTCAGCTATGTCAAAGAACACACGAACTGAAGAGCCTTTTTTTTTTTTTTTTTTTTTTTTTTTTTTTTTTTTTTTTTTTTTCATTTCCGTCACTGTGCCAAGTTTGCCTCCCGTTCGAAATTCGCAGACGCTGTGGTTATCACCACGCTGGACCAGTTTCACGTCGAGCCAGCTATTGGTTAGCAAAAATTTGTGTTTCTCAATGATATCTCAACTTTAATGATTTCCGAATTTCCGAATTATTTTAACTTTTTGTTTATTTATGGGAAACATCCTGTGTAGCTTTCGCAAATCTGAAGTATCACATACTTTTAGAGAAACCTATGGCCGTAAAACTTGACGAATGCAAACATATTATAGAGGCAGTGAAAGTGAACGAGGTAATGTTTGTGCATGACGTTTGTGAGGGGCACTAAGTTTCAATCATCGAAATTGTTCGTTGTATTAAGTGTTGACACATTCATTTTGTGTATCAGATACTCTTCGGAATCGGTATGAGCATTGGTTGTTGCTATGGCTCCTTTCCGCAGAGTCACATCTCAACTGATTAACTGATTCGTTGATTGTTTTTTGTGGTTCATAAACAAGGTCATGTTCTCCGCTATAACCCTCTCAACCTTCGTATTAAATCTATTCTTGATTCCGGAAAGCTTGGCAATGTTATCAATATTCAGCATCTGGAGCCGGTGGGATGGTGGCATTTTGCTCATTCGGTGGGTATAACTACTAGTGAGAGTTGACCGTCTGTCTAATGCTAGTTGAACGTCTTTTTGAGAGCATAAACAAAAAATATGACTAGTCGCTTTCGCTTTCCAGTTCGTACGCGGAAATTGGAAAGATGAGAATACGTCAAGTTTCTCATTGATGACTAAGGTGAAGTTGATCAAGACGCTCCCTACCTTTTTTTTTTTTTTTTTTTTTTTTTTTTTTTTAAAAAAAAAAAAAAAAAAAAAAAAAAAAAAGAGCCAGAGACCAATACTAACATGATATTTTTGGCCGCGAATAAACAGAGCTGCCACGACATTGGTATGTTTGACTTCCGCGTACATTCACTACGTTGCATCGACGGAAGTTGTGGAGAAGAGTCCAACATTCCAATATAACCTTAATGTAAACTCATTATGACCTTAAAATTGTGAAATAGATATTATCGCATGGTTTATGGGCATTCCCGTTGAGGTACGGAATATATATATGTATTCACCAAGAAAGACGTACTATCACTTAGCGATTAACCGCCTCTACAGAAAGTTAGCTCGTTCGGCTCCCTCCACCACTTCAACAAGGCCAATAAGCCCAAAGAGGCGGGCAATGCAATGTGCGTGAACTTTTCTTGCGAATATTTAGGAGCCCGTCTATTTGGTTGCATATTTGCCTGGAGTCCGTTGTAAATGATTCTCGAAATCGCCCATTCAATGTGCCAATAGCAACTGCCTTTCTTGCCCACATGCGGCTCAATGTCCTTACGATGCCAAGAAGATTTACATAGACGACTTCAAAAACGGTAACAGAGGTTGGCCGATTAACGTTGTCACTAACGTTCTCGGTGAGTCTGGAGGGGAAACTTGCTGTCATTTTTTATTTTATTTTTACTTCCGTGTTCGAGTAGTGAATTGTTGGGTATCCACAATTTTAAGAAATTTTTCCTTTTTGTTCCTGCTCTATTCACTGGTAGATATTGAGAACCTTACAGATGCTCTAAAAATCGGACCCTATGGTCAATGCGTCTATGAAAGTGATAACAACGTTATGGATAACCAGGTAAATGCTGAAAATCTTTATATCATGATGCCTGTTTATCGTTATCTGTTGTTTATTACCTGCTTACCAAACTTGATTAGGTGGTCAATCTCCAATTTGCGAATGGCGCCACCGCGAGCTTCACCATGATTGCAACCACCGAGGCTCAATGCGCACGCAAGGTATGTACGACTGCTCTTCCAAGCCTTAACACAATGCCATTGGTTGACGCATTATTCCTGGCTCTGACCCGTATGGCAGACACGGATTTACGGTAGCCTTGGTCAGCTCGATTGTGACCACGAGACCAATGAGATCTCCTGGTTTGATTTCCTGTCGAAAAACCGAACGGTGATACACCCGTATAACGAGGCGATACAGAACGGCGAGGACTTTCATTTATCTGGACATGGTAGGAGCTTTGTATTCGTGTACCCTCATTTTCTTTCCTTGTTGCTTTTCGAACTGTCCTGATTTCCACCGTGCTTGGCAATTTTACAGGTGGCGGCGACTCCGGCTTGATGGGCACCTTCGTTAATACTGTCGCTGCCGCTAAGTCTGGAGCGCCCATAAGTGGGTCGATTATGCGTTTGCCAACACCGACTGAAACGCTGAGTAAGTGGAACTGCTTTCCGTTTCTTGATTTCTTTCTTCTTTCCCTACCCCTCCTGGAAAATTGGATCGCTATCTTTGCTAGCTAACATCTGCCGATTCCCGTCCATAACTGACTTGCTATTGCAGTGTCGCACGCTTACGTGTTTGCAGCTGAAGAGGCTCGCCAGAAGAATAAGGTTGTCGACGTGAAGGAGTTTCTTGCTCAGCCTTGAAATGTTGCGAATAAATGAACTGAGTTTTACTTTGAATGATGTATACCGCCATATAGGCATGCATTGACAAACTATATTAAAGATGCAGTTCAAAATTCCCAGGTCGTGGGCTGTCACAGAAATGGGGTATTGATTTTTTAACTGAATATTTTCATAAATATATAATTTGTAATAAATTACAATATTACAAAGATTATTACAAGTCAAGTTTTGTGATATCTTGCTTTGCCTCTCTGCTCATTCCAACATACCTCACTTTGCTACTTATTCTAATACAATCTCAGTTGGTTAGTGTGTTTGGGCTCAGAGAAGAAAAAAAAAAATGGAAGATATTCTAAGGTTTGGGATTCTTCACATTGGTTTATGCTGATTCTTTATATTAGCTCATTGTGCATTTCCTGGTCTTTTTTAAGAGAGGAGAGCATTGTCTCATTGCTTTTTCAGATATCTTGTCTTACTGCTCATTCTGATATATATATCTTACCTTATTAATATATCTTGTCTTACTACTTATTTTAATGTCTTGTCTTGCTATTTCTTACCTCATTACTCATTCTGATATCTCATCTTACTACTCATTCTAATACCACACTTAGCTATACTTTTTAATATATTTTGTTGCTTATTTTGTTACTTTGTAGAGCTTTTTTACTAATATTCAAAGAGTGGCTTTATTACTACTGATACTTTTATTTAGCTTTTTTAAAGAGGAACTCTCTTTTTTTTTTTTTTTTTTTTTATAGTTATTCAAACTTACTTTATTAACTAGTCTATAACAAATATACAGTCCTCATACTACATATACTGGTAGTTCTAATCCAACCTACCCTACTCTACTCTATCTTAGTATACTCTCTTCTCTCAATCTCTATTCTCTCAAATATATATAACTATATTATTAACTATAATAATTTACCTATAACTCTTCTTATAAATCCTTTCTATCAGATACTGATAGTGACCTTTATAAGGGTCCCACCCCTTCCATCAATCTGATAAAATATCCACCATTAGTCTTTTCTATCTCACTTAAGACCAACTCTCAAATATATATAGTTAGTATTCAGCCAACTCTACCTATATTGCTAATACTTACTCAACAGTGAACTACTCATTATCAATATACTCTACTAATCTCTTCTCCTCCCCATCTACTCTCTCTCTATCAATATGCTATCTCATCTTCAGATAGCTCCCAATCTCTTTTCAGAAGTCACTAAATATCTTATACTCCTTTAGCCAATATTCAGATATCTGTATAATCTTTCTCTTTTACTCTATATTAAAGCAGTCCTCATACTTAAAACTTCCACTTACTATCAAATATCCTGACTGAAAGCTCAATATAATATTTCTCCTCAAGATACACTATTATGCTATCTAGAACTTAAGAGAAAGTCATTACTATACTTAGTGCTCCAAATAAGTTAATTCAAATCAAATCTGAATTTAATTCATTATATAATAGTTTTATCCAAATCTCAAATCCAAAGCAATTCAAATCAACTTATATTAATCTAAATCACTCCATCTGAATCATTCTATCTATAACAATTTCATAGTTATATTTAGTCTTAGTATATTTTTGTATCTTTTAGTTAGTCTTTTCTTGTCATTTCTTAAACATTCTACTATGTTCTGTCACCTTCTACTTACTTAGAAACCTTCTCTCAGTGTCCAGACACTACTAGGACATTTTTGTCTTTCCTTGGCACCAAGCATCTTGTCTTAGCTAGTCATGGAACCTTTTGGAACATTGTATAATAGTATTAGTCAGCTTTGCTGAGAATCTATTTCTTGGCAATTCTCTTTCTTTCCAAAATCCTTTCAGATCTTTCTTTCAGATTATGTATAAATATCCTTATTCTCTGTCTGAATAAAGCTCAGAATATTTTCTCCTAGAAATTCTTCAAGAACACTTAAACCTTTAAGTATCTCTTCAAGCTACTTTAGAATAACTAGAACTTCCAGATTTAGCCACTTTCTCTTAAAGAAACTAGAACTATTATACTTGGTAGCAGTAGGTAATTATACCTTGCCTTATTAAGAAACCTCACACAAATTTGGAAACCAGTCACAACTAGTCACACAAATCCAAAATGAACCATAAAGAGTCAGTCTACTAGCCAGACCCCTCTGCTACAGAAAAAGCAGGAGGACAGCAACTTGGTATAGAGAACATGATCAATACTATGGCCCACCAAATTCAAGAACTTCAAGTATAACTAGAACAGCAGAAAACACAAACTGCAGGTACATCACATCCTGCCATAGTGCCAGTCAGTTTCAAGCTACTCAAGCCAGATATCTTTGATAACCATTGAGAAGGACTATCTACAGATGCATAGACCTTCCAGTTAGACCAATACTTTGAACTCACAAGAATGGAAGATGATATATAAGTCCAATTTGCTGTCACACTTTTCTGAGAAAATATAGCCATCTGGTAGTACAATCATATTATGGTTATATCTGTACACTAATATATATAAATCAGAGATTAGAAAGCTTTCAAGAGAGCCCTTCATAAGTAGTTCAAGTCTGCTAATATCACCAAGCTAGCTAGGGATAAGCTAGTGAACATCAAGCAACTCAAGTCTATATATATAAAGCTACAATACACAATTCTTGTCAATCTTACTTAAGCTACCAGTGATATCTGAGGATGAAAAGATAGACTGCTATGTCCAAAGTCTGAAGGGAAACACACAAGTCAAGGTTGAACTAGAAGAGCCCAAAACTCTTGATGAAGCCATAAGAATCACTGATAGATTTGATGTTATTACCTTTGGCAACTGCTTCAAACCAGAATACCACAAGAAGAATCCCTTTGAGAACCACCACAGAAACTAACCAAGGACAGTTGGCCCAGTACCAATGGACTTAGACACTATGAATAAAAAGAACACCAAGCTCATCTCTGAAGAAAAGGACTGTCTAAAGAAATCCAGAGCCTATTTCTTCTATCACCAAACAGGATACATTGTAACCAAATATCTTAGGAAGACTAGTGAACTCTCAAGACCAGTCACTGTATTGTCCAAGGACATATCTATCAATCCCACTACCAGTCAACTTGAGCTCAAGGTCAAGAAGCTTCATCCAAAGGCCCAGATCTTTCAATATCAAATAGAAGGAGCCATTAGTCTTAACCTACACTCAGTCAAACAAGTCACTATTCCAGCCAAAGGCTGTACTCTGGTACCTACTGAAATTGCAGTTCAATGTTCTGAAGGACATTATGCTAGAATTGCACTGCAATCAGGACTCAATGTCAAATATCATTTGGATATAGGTACTAGTGTCATTGATCTAGACTTTTGAGGACAAGTTCAAGTCTTGCTTGTCAACCAGAAGGATCAAGACTATACAGTTAAAAAAGGAGACTAAGTCATGCAAATGATCCTAGAAAAAGCCAGTCAACTCAAGATTACAGAAGTCTAAGAACTCTCTGAAACCAAATAAGATCAAAAGGGTTTTGGTAGCACTGATCGAGCAGCTCAAGCTATGCTCATTTTTAAAGGCCTAGTCAAAGAAAAAGAAGTTAAAGTACTCATAGACAGTAGAGCTACAGAGAACTTCATCAATCAGAATCTCATCAAAAGCCTCAAGATTCTCATCAAGCCTATACTCAAGAATAATAGTATAGTTACTACAGATGGTACTCTGTACCCCATCAAGTCAATCACTACAAAACTACCCATCAAGATCCAGAAATATTGGGAATAAGTAGACTTTGAGAGACCTCTTCTATCAACAAGTCTTTCAAGAACTCAAGAACTGCCTGACTCATATTCCAGTCCTGTGTAATGCAGATCAAGGTCTAAAATTCATAGTTACTACTGATGTATCGAATTTTGCCATTAGAGTAGTCCTATCACAAGATGATGGCAAAGGATATCACTCTATTGCTTTTGAGTCCTACAAGCTGGCCCCAGCTGAACAAAAGCTAGCTACTTATGAGAAGGAACTACTAGCAATAATATATATACTAGACTACTAGTAATGCTATCTAGAAGATATTGAGTTGTCATTACTGATCATCAATCTCTCAAGTACATCAACACCCAACCTACTCTGTCATGTCTACAAGCCAAGTAGAGCCTCAAGCTTCAAACCTTCAACCCAATGATCATCTACAAGCCTGGCAAGATACTAGTAGTACTAGATATCTTATCAAGATGTCCAGACCTTGCCACAATTATGCAAGTCACCTTGGCATCAGAATTCCTAGACCAAATCAGGCAAGCTTACAAAGAAGATACAGTTGCCACTAGAGTTTTCTTGAATGAACTCAAGGATACATATACTGTCAAGAACAATCTGATCTATCATCAAGACCAAGTCTATCTACCTAAAAACATGAATTTATACTATAATGTTTTGCAAGAACATTATGACTCCCCCCTTACTGGTTACCTGAGAATTAAGAAGACTGTCAAAAACATCCAATACCACTACTATTGGCCAAACATGGTCAAGAAAATCAAGAACTATATTACTAGTTGTGATCTATGTTAGTGCAATAAGTCTACCAACCAAGTACCTGCCAGTTTGCTACAACCACTGCCAATTTCTACCAAGAAGTTTGAGTAAGTTACTATGAACTTTGTAACTCAACTACTATGAACTCAATCTGGTACTGATGCTATTGTTGTATTCATCGACCACCTGATCAAGACTATGATTGCTGAACCAACTACTACCAATGCTACTGCACTCAAGATTGCAAGAATTTTCTTCAAGTCCATCTTCTATCACTATGGTCTACTATGAGTAATTGTTAGCAATCATGACCCCAAGTTCACCAGTCACTTCTGGCAAACTCTCTTCAAGACTCTGGGAACCCAATTAGCTATATCTACTGCCTTTTACCCACAAACTGATGGACAAACTGAGTGCATGAACAGAACTCTAGAACAAATACTTAGAAACTATGTTTCTTATAAACAAGATGATTGGGACATCTATCTGACTTATACAGAGTTTGCATATAACAATACTGTCCAATCATCTACTGGTCTTTCTCCTTTCTGATTACTCTATGATCAAGATCCCAAGACCTCTACAAGTCTATTTCCTTTTAAAAAAAACCAGTTAAATACAAGTCCCAACTGCCAAGAACCTTATAGACAAAATAGACAAACTACTCAAGATTGCTACTGTGAATCTTCAGAAGGCTCAATAGCATTAAGCTAAGTATGCTGACAAGAAATACCATGATGTCACCTACACTATTGGAGATCAAGTCCTACTGTCTACTGAGAACCTCAAGATACAATCTCAAGTCAACCGCCCTTCGAACAAGTTCCAACCCAAGTATATTGGATCTTTTGAGATTACTGAACAAGTCTCTGTATCCTCCTATCACCTCAAGCTACCTGAAATCATAAGAGTACACCCAGTCTTTCATGTATCACACCTCAAGACCTGGAACCAGTCACTACTCTACTCTGGTTGAATTTCTAAACCTTCTATCCCTATGATTATTGAAGACTATATTAAGTATGAAGCTGAGAAAATTCTTAACAAATGAATCTACTACTGCCATCCTGAATATCTAGTCAAGTGGATGGGTTATCCTAAATATGATACTACCTGAGAACCACTGGTCAACCTCAAGAACTCTCAAGATCTAGTTCAAGACTTTAAGGCAAAATATATTGCTCAATCTCTATAGTAACTTTCTTGAATTATCAATGATCTATGACAATGACCAGTATCTTATGCATTAAAAGTTTACTTTGGGATCCTAGAACTAGCAGAATATTTAATAAACAAGAAGTCCACTGAAATAAAGCTACTAGCTAGGTTTGAACTCCTTTTAGTTGATTAGTCTGGTAATAGGCCCTCTACCCTATATGAGAATGGCCAATCCCTATCAATGCACCAATATAAGTTTGAAAAATTTTTCTAGTCTTGTATTACCTAAGAACTCAATGAGGATGTTGGTTCTTAAGGAGGGAGGAATATAACAATTTCACAGTTATATTTAGTCTTAGTATATTTTTGCATCTTTTAGTTAGTCTTTTCTCATCATTTCTTGAACATTCTACTATATTCTGTTACCTTCTACTTACTTAGAAATCTTCTCTCAGTACCCAGACACCACTAGAATATTCTTATCTTTTCTTAGTGCTAAGTATCTTATCTTAGCTAGTTATGGAATCTTTCAGAACATTGTAGAATAGTATAGTCAGCTTTGCTGAGAACCTATTTCTTGGCATTTCTCTTTCTTTCCAAGATCCTTCTGGATCTTTCTTTTAGATCATATATAAATATCCTTATTCTCTATCTGAATAAAGCTCAGAAAATTTTCTCTCAGAAATTCTTCAAGAACACTTGAACCTTTAAGTATCTCTTTGAGCTATTTTAGGACAATTAGAACTTCTAGATTTAGCTGCTTCCTCTTAAAGAAACTAGAACTATTATACCATCCAAATCACTCATCCAAATTACCTCATCTAAATTACTCCATTCAAATTACTCAATCTGAACTACTCAATCTGAATCACTCAATCTGAATTACTTAATCTAAATCACTTAATCTAAATCATTCAATTCAAATCCTCTAATTCAAATTCTTCAATCTGAATCCTCATATGAATCCTTTAATCTGAATCCTTTAATCTGAATCCTTCACATGACTTATATACCAGATATATATATATGCAAACATACAAATACACATATTGACAGATTAGTCTTCAATAGTTTATAGTACTAATACTTCAAGTTAAACATCTCAGATAGTTCTATACCTTCCATACAATCTTTGCTCTGAAATTTGGCAATATTGTACTAAGATGAGAGATAATGTTGTTTGTAACTATTACAGATAAAATTTTTTTTTTAAAAAAAAAAGATACACCTATGATATATATAACTGATACTTTGTTTAATATATATATAATACTGTTTCATTTACCCCTATAAACTATATAATCAGAAGTTCAAAATACTTGATATGTAGTTCAACTTTGAACATATATTGATACATAAAAGACAAGTATTCTGATAAAATCAAAAAGAACACAAAGATAAATAAAATCAATATTTAAGCTATGGTGGATACATTTATCTAATTACCTGATCATTTCTGTACCAATAATCCTATTTAATCAAAAATATTTAGCTATACTCTTTGGCAGAATTTCAAAATTGGCTTATTCACTAGATTGTATATACATACAGACCAGCCATTCACAACTATCAAGAGTGATCAATTGCATAATATTTTTGGCCTTCTTAAGTATGATTTATATTTGCCAAGTACCAATACTATTCACAAAGATATCTTGGAGGTCTATAGAAAGGAGCATGACAATCTCTGCCAGATACTTCAGGTAAAATAAGAGTAGTACTATAACCTTTATAAGTTGAATCATATATATTTATAAAGAACTTATCAATTTAATCTCACATTCAATAAGTAGAATTTGGTAGGTAAAATTTTATATACATATAATCAATATATGGACATCTCCCAATATAATTTCATTTCTGAGTATTACCAGTCATTGGATTAACCTTGATTGGTAGCTTAAATCTCTCACCCTTGACTTCATTTTTTTTTTTTTTTTTTTTTTTTTTTTT
>RBNI01003387.1:0-15961 GCA_003990745.1 Jimgerdemannia flammicorona
AAAAAAAAAAAAAAAAAAAAAAAAAAAACTTTGATGATTGATATATATATATCGATTGCCTCAGAAATGGCAACGCATTATGTCGTCATGACTCACAAATCTGGCATGTTCATTCCCAACATCTATCAACAGATGGAGCGACGCCGCTGTCCACTCCATTGCTGCGACGATGCTATTAAGCCCCTCTGAGATCCATTACTTTGACGATATGGGATACCGTAAATCCCCATTCACGCACTGCCCTCTCCAGCCTGAGTTGCAGCTCAAATGCCAATGTGATCCGGAGAAGAGAACTGGTAGGTTTTAAATGTAGACATCGCCTGCTGTTGTATGGGTTGAAGGTTGTTCTACGGGGGTTTCATTTTATATTATGAGCGCGGTGTTGCGGTCGGTTAAGAGCGTCGGCCGTTTATTAGAAGCAATTACTGGTGGAGAGAATGTTTGGGTGCATTAGTCGCCAAATATAACGGCGACGTACTTCTCACTTTCCGCTTTACCCCTTTCCTCTAGATTCATGTGCAAAACGGTGGTTTAGAAAAAACTGACGTAGATGGCGTTGATTTCACCTTGTATCTCGAAAAAAATGTACTGAACGATATGAGGGAGATTTTTTATTTTTTTTTCTTTTTTGTGTATCGAATATATTTTCTACCTAGTAGTTGCGCCGGACAATTGGCGGATTTTATTGCATCACTCATCATACTGTCCTTGTTGTGGATGAGGTAGAGGTCGTTAATATTGGGCAAAAAAATGTTTGATTGTTTGCACTGTACTCTTTTTTTGGGGGGGTGTAATAAACTGCCGAAATCGATCTATCGACAACGGTATGTTACGACATAATATCGAGATTGGGTTTCGTCTTAATGACGCTAGGTTCCTGCCTTTCAGTACATTCTTATTCTCTGTATACAATACTTTTTTTTTTTTAATGAACGTTTGAGCAATCGGATATCTTTGCATATCACTGTATGTGAAGCGGCTGAATTTTGGTGCCATGAATTATTATTTATCTATTCAAATGTACACATGCGGCATGCAACCATCGGGCTGTTCCCACCGAACTTTTTTTGAAACCCTCACCCATGTCAAGTTCAAGTTGCGGATGTTGCGGGTCACCATTGACCGTCACGAAATTCCCCTTTCGTCGTCGACGATTGGGCAGCGCGCCGTTCTCCAAGTTTTTAGCACTATGTCAACTATTTGCGGCTGTGTGGTTTGTGACTCGGCTCCTACCGACCGCCTCAACTTCAATCTTTCGGAAACCGAAACACCGGTTTCGCTCAACAAACCTTGCAAGCGCCTCGGGATTGTATTAAAAAAAAAATAAAACAAAAAAAGATGGAAAGGAAGAACATCCCCCTTGATAAGTTTCTATATGCGCTGAATTACCAACCTACTGCTATGCGAAAGATATGCCAATTACATACATGGCGGGCGACGATGGCGATAGAAATCCTCATGCGCGGATCTCACTTGCCACGTAAAACTGCAGTCGCGACATCCCGAACCGCGTCTTGTCCCCGTTCGAGGTCATGCTTCTGGCCAACTGTTAAGTGCTCTTCGTAATTGTCATACGTCCAGCAAACGTTGCAAGTTGCGCGGTCCCACTCAGTCCTGCACTGGATACTCGAATGCGCCCGCTCGTTGGAGAACTCGCATTGAACAATCTTGGGGAGCACGGTAATTAGTAGTGGTCCTCCAAGAGCTTTGGTGACGTCCTCGCGGTCATCTCCCTCTATTTTCTAAATAATTACGGCCTTTATTAAAATCGTTCGCTTGGACTATTTATTTCTAGCAACGTGTTGTCTTTAAAGACCACGTTACCAAATGCACAATAAAGCAATGCGCAATGAAAAAAATTATAAAGTGGATAGGATAATATGTCCATACACCTTGATGTGACGAAAATAAAAAAGTGAGATTATACAAAATTAAACACACGTAAAATACATCGAATACATCGAACAATTACAGCAAGCAAATACAAAAACGAAGCTTTTCATCGTTTAAACCCGGCAACCGCTTTGGAGTTGAACCCGGAGGGCAACTTCTCCCCGAGAAGAACGGCCTTCAGCGACGGATTCCCAAAGAACATCCCTTTCGGGTCGTACTTCCTCCTCACAGTGTCAAACTTGGCGAACCTATCCGCATTGCCTGGCTGCGTGCGAAGTCGTGCGTGCACGCCCGGCACGTGCTCCCACATCTTGGCCCAGTGCGGCCGCGCGCCAAACTGCTTCATCCAGGCGTCGCCGAGCTCCGCAGAGAACGTGTCGAACCCGCCGGTGCCCTTTATTGCCAGAACCTCCAGGAAGCAGTAGATCGCATCCGGGTCCGTGTCGTACGCAGACGACAAGAAAGCCTGTGAAGACTTGCAAAGGCGAAATTCGGCCGTGAGATTGAAAGGGAACTTGTTCTTCTTGGCGTTCTGGTAGACCTGTGTGGAGGAGCAGTCATGAATGTGTGATTTGTGTAAAGATCAGATAGGTAAGTTAAATTTGCCCATAGCAGGAGCAGGTAAGAAGGGCTTTCTATTAGAAGCAGAATAGTAAAGACCCGTACCTTGTCAATGATCATGCTCACTCCTTCCACCACGTTAGAAAAATCCTCGTTCACCTTAAAAGCGAATTCCAAGTCCCAGCACGGAATCCCATCTATGCCATGCTGGTAATGGATTGCATCAGGGGCGAGCAACACATTGTCGGCGGACTTCAACCCGGCCTCGAAGAGCAGACGACAAAGATGGGGCGTGGCGGAGGGATGAGTGGGAAGGAACTCGTATAGCTTGTCGCTGAATGACACCGAAAGTTGTTGGCCGATCCGCTCGGCCCGCAGGAAGTCCTGCGACTGTGTTACAGGGTCCTCCGTTCGCACCCACTGCTTCACCCACAGCTTGTCATGCGTCGCAGTTAGGTCGCCGCTATTGAATGGCCAGTAGAACACCTCCACAGCCTCGGATCTGTTCACTATCTCCTTGAGCGTCGCAGCGTTCAGCCACGACGTGATCGGCGGGAAGAAGTCGATCATACGAAGGTGGTACATCGGTTGGACACGGAAGGTGACCGTGTAGATGATGCCAAGGAGGCCTGCAGCGCAAAAAAAAAAAAAAAAAAAAATCCGGTGGGAAAACAGGTATCTGCAATAATAATAATAATAATTAATAAATTCTGTCTCACCCCACACGGCCTTACCTAGGTTGACGCGGGCGGCGCTCATCTCAACGAGGTCGATCTCGTCCGAGAACTCGTGCTCCTCGCCGTCCGCCGTAACAATTATCATGGAGACGACCTGCTCCGGGATGGTACGCGACCAGGTCGTGGCTCCGTGGGAGCCGGTCGCAACGATACCGCCTACCCTTACTATTAAACATGAATGCCAAATGTCAGAACTTCATCGGGTTTACGGTGGTTTATTCACTGCAACAGAACCAAGCAAAATTAAGAATACAAACCGTTATCCAGCACCGTCGCTGATACAAGTGTGAGCGGCGGGTTGTGCGCCTTGAGCGTTTCGTCCAGTTTACTAAGTGTGGCACCTGTAGGGAGCAATAGCATATGGGTTTGGCGGATTCGCAAACATGAACACAAACTCCAGGTTCCTGTAAAACGAAACACATCCACCGAAAGCTCACCCGAACCGGCGGTGACGGTCCATCCATGGGTGTCGCTCCTCTGGACAACCACATCGTCCATCTCCGTCACGTTCACCAGGTACCCGTTGGTATTACTGATGCTACTCCAGCTATGGCCCTCGGCCACGCAGCGTATGCCCCGGCCCTCGTCCTTGGCCATCTTCACAATTCCCTTGAGGTCGTCGACGGTGCGCGGGTGAAACGTTTTGGCCGGCGTACACCTTTGATTGCCCGCCCAGTTGTGCCAAGGAACATTGGTCTCGGGCGCGTGGCCAGTGAGGAAGTCCTTGGCGCCCCGGAAACGATCCCTGATTGTGTGCTCGAGCTTGTTGAATATTTCAGTCATAAATAAGGGCGGTGGTGGGATGGAATTTGATGAGAAGGGATTGCGAGGCGAGGAGGGGGTTGATGCCCCATTTATGAGGTTCGGTAGGGGAATCAAATCCAGCGCTTTCGCCTCTCTCCCCACCCGCACAGCCACTCGCGTGCCGCCAGGGTCATTCGGAAAACCGAGTGTCAACAGCCACCATTTCAAGCGCGACACAGACAAATAGAAGCTGTGGAAATGCTGCGCAGGCGGCTCAGCTTCGTTATGGTCATCATCTGATGGATACAAAGATACAAAGAATTACTAGAAGGAAATCAGGAACGAAATTGTGCATGTAAACCTCCATTACTGGCCTGCGAATGACAGAGGCATTACAAATGGTGGCGTTTACGCCGAGTCATTCGAGCACCCGCACAAATATCGAAGTGTCCATGTCATGTCCGACGGAAAATATATACGTGTACAGAAGCGGAATTGTTATTTTCCAGGTTTCGCTATTTCGTTAGCGTGCCCAACTCGGTCAATGGAGAAAGTTATTCTGGGACGCGCCCTGATCGACCTGACAAATAAATTGCGTAAGCCGTGCGGCCACTTTTAAAATCTTACCTTAGTGGCTTAGTATGACTATTCCTTCCGTGTCACAGATTTCCTTCCATGTCACTGTGCTAAAAGTTAGTAAACAGTAGCATAAGTCAGTAAACAGAAGCATGGACTAAAATATATTCGCACGGGGTCTGGTGCATGTGTCATCACATGAGACGTGTGGTGTGATGCCCTCGGAGTTGGCGTGACTGATTGATGCCGTACATTTTCAGAATGCAAGCGAGTGTGAGGAAAATATGCAAAGAATGAAAAGAAGTAGGAAAGGGTGAAGAGATGGAGCAACTCTGCGGCCTCGCCAACAATAACACTATTGCAACCGACCGTGTCGCCCAATTCGAGCAACTCCATGCATTGGATGAGTTGGTAGAGTTTTCGGATTGCAAACTGTTCCAGTGGGGAGTATCGCATGTCGGTAATGTCGCCGGTGGAACTTTGACGTCGTGTGGCTAAAAAAGGGATGAACATTTATGCATCACCCAATCAAGCAAACAATAAGAACCTTGTTCGGTTTAAATCGCCATGCGACTAAACGTCGTAAATATCTCCGCGGACATCCATTATCGACCACCCAACGCTTTTAATTATTACTGTCGTAGCAAACCATTGAGCTGTTAACATTCGGTGGGGGAGAGGGAAGCACGGGGCCCGCAGCAAATAACCCGATTTTTAAGTTACTGCTTTTCACTCTCGAATGTCCAACGGAACCGATCACGTGTGAAATCGGTGTTTAAACCAACATGCCGCCAGGGGTGTCGGATGATTCGGACCCAGGCCTGGATCAGGGCTAAAGGAGGGTAGGGGAGTTTTTGGGGGGTGGATTGTGCCGTGCGGTCACGGTCAGCATGGCGTGTAAAGCAGGAAATCCACGTGGAGTCACAGTCACTTCGTTTCTGAGTGGGGGGAGGAGGTCGTTGTAATTACATTATTGCTTAACAATCTGGGTCAAGGTACATAAAGCCAAACGCTGCCTTTTGCGTATCTTCTCGACCCTCTTTCCCTTATGCCCGCCTAAGCCCGGGGAAAAACACGTGTTGGCTTGTGTCGCTCCTTATGGTGTGGCCCTCTATACGTGCGCTGGAGTGGTCCTTCCATTACTGGCCAGAACGTGCATATAGCGGCAGTCTAGTTTGGAAGTCGACGCGTTCAAATTACACGTTTCAAGTTAATGTTTCACATCCACACAGACATAACCTTTTTAAACCAAATATGTAGTCGTGTTTCACTACGATCATATTTATTTTGCGGCGCCGGCGTCGGACACGATTATAAAAACGACATAATATATTTTGTGGACTAATTTTTAACAAATTCTGTCATACATCAGAGTATTGGAATCCAGCAGATATTGTCATTCTTATCTCTACTAAGAGACGGAGATCTTCCCAGGGACGCAGGTGATCCCGATGGGCTTGTTGTCAACCACGTTTGTGCAAATGTTGGACACATTCGCCATCGGGGACGTGATACTAATGTTGGACAGATAGACCTCCTGGCAAGGGGCATCGGCGCTGCACATAATATTGACGGGATTGTTGCTCTTGGCGCCAGACGAGGTGCCGGTGAAGTTATTGAAGTTGACTCGCTGGATCTGCACCAGCGACTTGCCCGTGCGACAGCCGACCCCGGTGTCGCAATAGTATTGGTCGATATAGATTGGGCGGTCAACACCGGTGACGGCAAAGCCGTTGAAGGTGATATCTTGCACGAGACCCACACCACCTGTTGCTCGATGGTATTTGTTAGTTAGTGCTGCTTCATATGAATAATACGCGGAAAGTGTCCGTATCTTACCAGGCCAAGTTTTAATCCTAGCACCATTGCTACAGTTTGTGCAGCTCGTGTCGTCAGCTCGGATACGGAGCGAGTACTCGTAAACGCCGGGGGTTATGCCGAGACTTCCTGATAAACCAGAACCGGAGTGGCATTAAAAATTTTGACACTCGTGTTAGTCTGAAAATCCAATTACTCGCAAATTGGGATAAGTCATTACTTGGGAAACTTGACTAACCGATACTGATGCCATGGCTTCCAACACATTTTACATGATTGAAGTACAGGTCTGTATTGTTACTCTTCACGGAGATGCAGTCGTCGCCGTTGGTGATCTGCGCGTTGCTGACGTTGATGAAGCTGCTATAGAAGAAGTCGATCCCGTCCGTGTTCCGGGGCAAGTTCTGTAAAATGAAAGACCAAGTTGAGTTGACCCAGTCGGCATGCAGAAGTGAATTTTGAATTTGAAACGGTTTACGAACCGAGTTGGCGGAGACGGAGGTGAATTTAATACCATCAATTCTAAGGTGGCTGGAGTGATCCAGGACGAGGTTATAGAACGGCGACTGCTCGATCTTCAGGTTCTGGATAGAGCCTCTCTTGACTGAGACTTGCAGCGTCGCGTAGCGACCGCTGCTGATCCCCTTGTCCCACCACACCTGGCCATTGCCAATAATTCTGCCGTTCTGTGAGCTGTCGGCGGGAGCGATGATGTCGACGTTAGTGCCGGAGATGGCGATGAACGCCGTCGTCTTGTTTTTGTACAGTATGTTGTTCGGCAGGCTGATGCTGCCGTCGAGCTTAATTTGCACGTTGTTCAAACCCGTCACGTTGAGCGGTTGGTTCAGGTTGTAGACCACACCGGACTGGAAGACCACCTGCGCGTTTTGGCTGCAACTGGCGAACGCCAAGGCGATGGCGTTGTAGTCGTCGCCACCGGGCTTGTGTGGGACAGTGCAAACGGTGGTTGCAAAAGTGCTGCCGACGAGGAATACGGTTGCCAGGGAGAGAAGGCGGGTAATTGGAGCCATGCTTTGGTGTGTCTGACGAGGATGAGTCGGGTGTCTGTGAATCGTGATGCGGCATTTTATGCACATTTGCCGGCAGGTAAGTTTGAGGGCGGACATACAACTGTCTCCACGTACAGTGAAAAATCACTATAGATGTCAGGGTTACAATGCGAATATCGCACGACGGCATTGCGCAGCGTAAACTTACATGGTGCGACGGTCGTTTTGCCTAAATAAGCGCATTTAGACGTGAATATGTGGATGCGTTTGTATATATGGAGCAATATACATAATGAAATACACTTTGTGATCATTTACTAGCCAAGAGCCAACAAAAGCGTACGAGAATAGTTGTGAAAAAAGTGCATCCAATCGGGTATAGAACGGAAAATTAATTCTGGCAACGGAAAGCCTATAAAGGAGCACGATATGTCTTGCCATGAATGGATGTCAATCGGAGTCAATGGGGGTAGTATTTCCGCTTTCATCGAACGTAGCCTGAGTCATGCATGATGCATACGGGAGTCAATTTGCTGCCACACAGAGAGGCGAGGGATTATTGCTAAGCAAGCCATAACTCGACAGAGAACCAATTCATGCTAAACAAGCCATTCAAACCGGTCGTAGTAGGGTTCGACACGTGTTACGTGACACTTAATCCATTTGCGAAATGTGACGTCACCCCTGTAACTGCGACTGGTCCCTGGCAACCCTCAACCCTTCCCCTGCTCTTGGCCCACGCATTCTCCCTGACATTGCCGACACTGAGAGGCATTGCGCTATGGTGGACGGGGAAGGCGTATTGTGGAGAATGACCTGGTCGACGCATGCGATTAACAATTATCACCCCGACAGAATGGCACACACCGCACCCTTCCTCCAACATCATTTCCACCTGCGTTCCCGCTGTTGTCGAGATTCCTGCTGCTAGCCATCGCCGTCGCGTCAGTGTTATTTACTCGGAGGCTTGACGTTTCAAGGTGGGCAGATCAGCGATTTTCATTGTTGTGTTTGTCTTGAAACATGTCACCCGTGAATTGCCGCATTGGGGGCCATCAAGAAAAGATTTCTGTGACGGAGCAATACCAGGATATATACATAAATGTCGGGAGGACGGAGGGCGGAGGACGGTAGGCGAGATTTTACGTGAACTCACATATAACATTATATTTTGTCGTCGGTTCAGATGGCACTGCTATTTCATCCCCCACCTACCCACTCATCCACCCATGCCTACCATTGTCGCCATTCGCAAGGCACATTTTCGGCACATGCATTCCACCGAATTCATATTCTCCAGTACCAAGAATATCATATATTGCGGCTTCTCCGCAGCCCCATGTGCCAAACGCCCGCCGCTCCGCAAATACCCTGCTCGCCTCCTCCTCCTCCACCACCGCCTTACCTATCGTGTCTGCAAGAGAACATCTCGTCGTGCTGAAAAAGTCGGCCGCGCTCAGGGGTCACACCCACCTCACATCACACCTACCTCAGGTCACACCCACTCAGATCACATCCACCTCAGGTCACACCCACCTCAGATCACATCCACCTCAGGTCACACCCACCTCAGGTCAAGATCCACAAGTATGAGTCCATCCCGAATTCTATACCAAAGAGTTCCACGTCGTCAGAGCTAAGCCATCTCGCCGCTCGAGGAGGCCGCCGCTGTGGAGGATGCAGATTCGTCAAACAGGACGAACATCACGATCCAGGTGCGGATGCCGCAATCGAAATCGATAACCATCATTGTCATCACGGATCGTGACGACACCATCGACGCGCAACCGCCAGCGCCGAGCCGCATGAAGGCGACAACGAGGCCTCCCATGGTGATTACTCCGATCCCGCCATTGGCTAGATCAGTCCTCCGGTATTCCGTTCTCGTTGCTACCGCAGAAAATTCTGACGACGAGGGTGCAGTTCTTCGCAAGCGAGGTCAAAAGGAGAGTAACCAGAGGGAAAACCAAGGCTCGCTCGCAGCAGTTGCAAGATGTGATGCTAGAAACAGTGGGTCTCTTTCCTCCCCACTCCATGCCTCATCGAATGGGACGTAGTCAGGTGCGTTCCATCGTCGGTTTATTAGGGGACATGTGTGACGATTTTTCACGCAAGTCAGCCATGACACTTTCGCCGTCACTGTGAAAATTGAGAACGAGCCGTCGTTTAGGGATCGTCGGGGGTATATACATATTGTAATTACCTGGCGTTCGTTTGGAATATTTTTCGTCCTGACATCTCCACCGCGTCGGCCTCACACGCACCTTGGCTGATGACCACACGATGTGTTCGTCGTGTAACCGCCATAAACCCTGCAGTAGATGCGACTATTGAATGGATTCGCAATATTTCCTACTCGAGTCACATAACACCGTAGGCGGGTTTATTCGTAGAATTCAAGTAGTAGAAGAACCTAGTTTCATCTCGGAGTTGTCTACTAGCAGATCTGTGTGGTTTTCACGGTGTTTTGGTGGATTACGTCGCGCGGTGTTGATGAAAGCAACCTATAGGCAAGAGCATGTAGTTAGCAGTTTAAAACACCTATGCCACAATCTCAAAATTTAGAACATGAAAGTGTCATTGTATTTGTGAACCACGGTAATGCGTATACTGTGCATTGGCGTGCTTTCAAGGGTCCCCAAAAAAAAAAAAAAAAAAAAGCGAGGGCGTTCGTATTATGTGACTGATCAATTTAAAATTTTAAGGTTTAAAAATCATCCGCCAACCAATCAACCGCCTGTCATACGGTTCCAGACCAGATCCAATGCGAGAATTAAACATTGTTGTTCTTTTATATCATTTTTATTTTTATTTATGGGAAGGCGAGCACAATGAGGGTGGTTAGGAGGATATTCAGAGTGTGAGGAATGACATGCCGCGTGTTGTCGATCGCCATATTCGAATGTCGCGGAACAGCGGAGGCGACAGAAAGGGTTAGATTTCCACGTTGGCCTCGAGAATGCCAAGTTTGGAACCCTCAACCTTGTGCGCCGGTTTCAAGGTGATTTGATACCAATTGCTAGAGAAGCAGCCAGGCTTTGTTACGGGTATCTTTCATCTTATTAGATTGCAAGCCTTGCACATCCTTCAAACCAAAACTTCAAAAACCTCCCAGGTTAGTCTCCGGTTCAGTGCCAGACCGCTTGCCAAAATTGACATGTCGATTCCATTCGTCATGCTTGACAGCTTGACAGAACCACGTTACCTTCCAAATATACGCCTCGCGCCCCCCCAATGGTTAACACCATGTTTAAACCCACAGTTGCTAGAGAACAAACATGCCACCTAATAACAAAGTCGCCACGCTCGTCTCCCGCGAGCCAGGGGCCTGTGACGATGGCGAGCCTTCGAGTCGGACACCCGAAGAAATGCTATCGAACACCGAGGAGACGCCAACTTTGCAAAATGAGGTATTTTGCGCTCTCGATTTTTATTTTTTATTTTATTTTATTTTATTTTATTTTTGCTGATATTGGACTAATTCAATCACACCAAAATCAGCAGTTCTCCCCTACACGATTTGTCCCTACCCATTCGTCCACCCTGCTTAGACACCGCTATCCCTTCCGCGACACCTTCCAAGCCCACATCGCCGATCTCAACGAGTTCTTTGATTCCAGTCACTGGGCTCAAATAGAACGTGAATTGGGCGGTCGTGGCATGACAAAATTCGTCGCTAAGTTCCATCTTGGCCTTTAACATTTCCGTTTGCATTTAATTTGCGTACTATTATATTATATATTATGATTTCTTTTTTTTTTTTTTATGCAAGTTATTTACAAAAAAATTATTTTTGATTTTTCATGGAAAAGTATTTATTTTATTTTATTTTATTTTATTTTATTTTATTCAAAAAAATGTTATGGTAGACTTTGCATGACCCGATATGAATTTTTATTATTAATTCAATTCCTATGTATATATATATATGTCCCTTGATAAAATCTCTATCGCAGCCTGGCTGAGCCGATCAATGTTCTACAGTTTGGCGCCGACATTATTTCCAATGCACCAAAATCTCACACATAACTCATCCACCGTCTCCCCTCCGTCCCATACATCCAACCCGACAAGGCGACAGCCAGTTGAAATATTAACTCACAAGTCCAGTGCGGGATAAATGCGGACATCTGAGATGAATTTTTTTTTGAAAAGGGTACCAATCCAGATAGGCCATAAGGTACTTTTTAATAAACTTCGCCTCATTTGAGTATGGAAAATCCTTTGATTTTAAGGGCGGCTACCATATATATAAATCCCCCCTCCCCCATTTCATTTATTTATTTATTTGGCTTTGTTTTTGTATCTATCCAGATTGGGAAATATGTAGGATAATGTTCAAATTTTGCGCATACAGACAACCACTTGTAATTCGAAAATGGGTTTCTCCCATCTTTCATCAAATGCTATAAGTTAAACAAAATAGTAGGTTTCTTGAGCCTTGATTTGGCTATTTCTATCCAAAAAGTGTGGATGCCATCGAAAATACCAAATGTCATCTTGCGATCATTTGTGACGATATCTGTAGTAGCAACACTGATTATATAATTACCAACCCGAGTCGATATTTGCTCAATTTAGGGATACTTTATAGCACCACCGTTTTTTTCCCTCAACCAAATTTTTTTTCACCACTGGATTTTTTCAGAGGATGCACCCAATCGCATCCTTTCCCCACCTCTGAACCCCCCCCACCTCTCCATCCATATTGACAATGACAGTAACGACGACAATGGCGACAACAGCGACGATGTTTATCCATCCATAATCGTTTATTTATCCATTGTGAAATCCAGACCGGATATTGTGAGCGAAAAGATGTGTTATTTAAGCTTCCAAGGACGGTTATTGGGGTCAGAGGTTTGCTCCATTGTGTTGAAGTTCAAATGAGCATGTATGTATATATGGCAAAAGAAAAAAAGATGCGTGAACGCGTCCATGCATTTTATCAACAAAGACAGCGATGGTGCAGAAGTGGGCGATCCACAAAGACCAAAGGACGTGATTGGTGCGCTAAAAACTCGTCTTCTGAAAAAATCCAGTGGCGGGAAAATCGGGTTGAGGAAAAAAAAACCGGCGGTATCCCTGAATTTGGTAATATGCTGTGTGTTAAGGCTTTCATAGAGTTTATAGAGTTTGCTGGTCATGTGGTCCTATGTACAAGGACTCCAAATAAATATTCTTTCCCCACACCACTCTCGTTCTTCCAAAGGTCATCAGGAATCTGCACTGCCCAGGTTCATGCATAAACGAAGCGAATATGACCTTTCCACTGCCGGAGAAGGTTGTTGAAAGACCTATGTCTCACGATGAGCAATCGGGGTGTAGAGTAAGCAACTCATGGACGGGCCTCACTGAGAAAACGACCCTGACGTGGCAGATACACCACCCTGGCTCTTCATGCTTCCTATTTCTTGATTCCCTACAACTCTTACTATGGTTATGGTTCCTGATCCAATCCATTCCACAATGACAATGACTTAGGTAGTATGCATTGTTGGTGTTTTTGCGGTCCATGAACGCCAGCCCTTTGGCAGGGCTCTGATAAACCTTTGCCTCATACTCATGAGCATTATTATATGGAACAACGTGACCTGAACGCGCTTGCCCATGGCCAGGGAAATCTCAGGAGACTACGTGTCAGCGACGGACACTCAGTGGCTCATAGCACGGAAAAGAAATGAACTTGCAACCGCAATTTTGGTAGCGTCTAAGTCACAATGTTAGCTTTCCAACCAATACGTTATAACCACTAGCCGTATATACCTTCGGGACTAAACATCCATTTGTGAGGTATTTTTGTATTACACATATTAAAGGCGGTTTCAATCAAAACCATAAAGCGGCGGAATCTATGAACCTGTTGAAAAAATAAAAATGCTCTGAGGACACAAATGCACGATTAATCGTTCGGTGAAGACGCCATATCTCGGTCGACCTTGACATGACATCCCTGGATTTTTCAGTCTAAACCTCTTTCTCAATTCATATGCACAGGTTTAATACACATGGCTATAAATGATGTGGAGAGAGCCAGTGCCTGAGAGGACCATTGAAAATTTTCATTCGCGATGGCTAAAGATCTGCGCGTTTGGGAGATAGAAACAATCGGAGAATAGGCACAAGTATCCGAACGCCGAGCTTAAGGAAATAATGATCAAGATCCCTTGCCTCATGGATAAAGCTTCCGATCCCGTATTTTCAAAAATATTGTCGTAATTACAGCGATCCTTTTAGCTACGCGTTAAGTATTTTCTTTCGATGCAGCCTATCATGTCTTTGGGCCTAGTGCAACTATGGTAACTATGTTTGACACCTGGTTCGGATTCTCGGAGTCCCCCTTGATTCCAAAAATCTCACACAGCTAGTGTGTAGAACCTTTCAAAGAAATTACGATGATTTCTAATTAAATGATTACACATTTCATGAATCATATTAAAAACCCTCTTGTCTAATAAATCGGACGCCGACATAGTTTTTGTTACAAAACGTAATAATATTGTACACACTAAACTCTTATGAGAGCCATAAATAATCAAAAAAAAAAAAAAAAAAAAAAAAAAAAAAAAAAAAAAAAAAAAAAAAAAAAAAAAAAAAAAAAAAAAAAAAAAAAAAAAGAAATACGAAAAGAGAAAAAGCGTAAAATAAAATAAAATGAAAAAGAAAGATGGAGTGGAGTGCAGTTTGGCTCTGTGTCAATGACGTATCCGAAATCCCAAATATTGCCTTAATTGGACTGCGTCAGTTCATATCGTCTAGAACATAGGCCTCGTGTGCGTGGTCAATATTAAGCTCCGGAAACTGTTTCCGTCGAGAAATCCTATCCTGCTTCTTTACCATCATCTTAAAAATGTCTGAATCGTAGGTGATGGTCAGAATATATGCAATGTTTGCAGAATGAAAGATGATAGACTTCCATGGCGCGACGAAAGGGACGATGATCAAGATGACCGTAGCAGCGTTTAAGAGCAAGAGA
The DNA here is from genome assembly GCA_003990745.1 of Jimgerdemannia flammicorona. Lineage (NCBI taxonomy): Eukaryota > Fungi > Mucoromycota > Endogonomycetes > Endogonales > Endogonaceae > Jimgerdemannia > Jimgerdemannia flammicorona. The sequence goes on from RBNI01003387.1 coordinate 14,316, forward strand.
ATAAGGGTACGGAGTAGGTTGGAAGAAACGAGGGCGGAAAACAGGCCGCTTAGCTTCCGTTCAAACTCGGTGGTGTGGACGTTGAGGTATAAAACGATGGCGGCAGTCACATAAATGTCAACGACAAGGTCGATGGAGGCCGTGGCCAGCGCGGTGCCGGGATCCGGTGTGAAAATGCATTGGCCACCTGGAAGGACATCAATGACATACGTCAGAATAGCATCAGCTACCCCGGCGCCAAATCTAATCGCCACAAACGTGCACTCCATAACCATCGCGAATTTAGGCCTCAATATCAACACCGTAGTCGCTCGCGAAAGCAGGATCCAGTCAGCGGCGGTCATGCTGGTCTGGAAGAGTGTGGAGAGCACCTTACCGAGCACAAAACATCCACTGATATCGGGCGCCTGTAGCACGGATGCTAAGCAGGTCGTAGCGGCAAGTGTGATTGTAAAGACGATCTTGAGAATGACGACCTTCTTGTGCGGGATATGGCTCCAAGTTAAGACGACGTCCCAAAGTGCCTGAAGCGCGAGGGCGATGGTGGCTCCGTTCAAGCTGAACCCGATGCTGTCGTAGAAATCCATGGTGGAAGCGTAACGTTGACGTTAGGAGGAAAAGCAGAGATCTAAGGTAGTACTTCGGGTCGGATGTGACCGCCGCAACACAAAATCACAAAACAGGGAGAAAGGTGGGCGCCTTCAAACCCTCAAACCAGGGAAGCCTTGTAGACAACGTGGTCGCACAAATATTTCAAGCTGGGGTGGGGCGGACCCACCACCAATTATATCCATCGGGGCATGCCCAAACCAGTCAAAACACAGACCACATACCCACCGAAAACGAACAGAGAATCGGAGCTTTTCTTAAATCGGACGCGTCAACCTAACAACCAAACACATGTGAGTACCAAACCCACGGTTGACATCGCGTTTGATACGATCGGGCGTTGTTTAAGCTCCAAGTACGGTTAGTTTCGTCGTCAGTGGTCGTGTCTGGGCGGCTATGTGTGTTTTGGACTGCGAACTATTATAGCGAACTTATACAGTCCCAGATTATTCTTCATTCATTATTCCCGACGGCCCAATTCACGGACTACCAGCTCCACTCCTCCCTCAGTGGCAATCGAGCACCTCATCGCCATTATGGACGTCGCCGTACAGCCAATAGGCAGTCTCGTTGATAAGGGAGGATTACGAGGAGGAATTTCCAACCCTCTTCAGATGGTCGTTTCAGTCATCAACACTCTTTGGCAGTATCTTATGTGGAGGTGCCGCGCCATCCAGCCAGAGGAGACGGGCCACGACGCCTCCGCTGAGGCAGTCGAGGAGCTTAAGGAGCACCGCGACTAGGCTCTCGACAATTTCACCGAACTGGCTGTCGGGAACGGGGTCGGGATTATGGAGGTGCCGAAGAGGGTGGTGGTTCACCGCTGGCTCGCTCCTCACCCGCTCAATCCTGTCTGCCCACCACCTGCATACACCACTGCTGCACGTCCGTCGGGCAGGTCAAGCACAGATGCCGCATGTTTGGCGAGTCGGGCGACCGGAACAGGTTGTTCGAGAAGGCCCAGTAGATGTCGCCGGGGACCTGAGAATATGAAGACGAAGGAGATATCCACAAACATGTCAGTTATCCGATTCTCG
>RBNI01003388.1:0-15961 GCA_003990745.1 Jimgerdemannia flammicorona
CCCCCACCTCTACTTGATGAAAGACCACTTTGTCTAACACCATCTCCACCCACCCACCACTCTGTTCACAGATCCTTTCCACCAGACTGTGCCATTGCCCACCCTGGGGACCCCAACCCACCCACCACCCAGTCAGCAGATCCCCCATCAATCCCTCCCACCTTAACAACTTCTCCTATAAATCTTGAGGCAGTTGATGTGAACTGGTGTTCTGAGGATTAGTCTATCCAAGTTCTTAAATAGATACTGGTTCCTCTGATGTTATATACAAGATAATGTTATTCTCATTTGGGCTCCAGTTTGGTGACAAAGTTGGTTTCAATCATACTTCTCCAAACTAGTACTTGATCTCCAACCTTGATCTTCTGATCCTTCTGCTACTGGTCATAGTACTTCTTTTGTCTTTCTTGGGCTTTGATAATCTAAGCTCAGACTTGATTACATAACTATTCTGCCTTCTTGTGGAGGTCTCTGAGATTCTTATGGTCAGTAGTTCCGGCTTTCTTGGTGAACATCATTTCAAATAGCTTTTGTTTGGTAGAAGCAACAGGGGTGTTCTGGATTTCCCATATGATCTCAGGTATGCAGAGGTCCCAGTTGGTAGGATCGACTCAGACAAGTTCTTTCTTGATGATTTGGTTCATTCTTTCTATCATACCATTGGTCTGAGAGTAATATAATATAGTCTATTTGAGGTAGATTTTGTGAATTTGGATATAACTTGTGATTATATTATTGATGAACTCTGTGCCTTGGTCAGAGATAAGCTCTTCTGGAGATCCATATCTGAGTGTGAGTCTATGGAGAAGGCCTACAATGGTCAAGGCATCTGTAATTTCCATTGGAAAAGCCTCAGGCCACTTGGTCAGATGTTCTATAAATATAAGAATGTACTTGTTTCTTCTTGGCATAACAGGTACAGGTCTAATTATATCTACTCCCCATCTTTGAAAGTTATTGTCTGGTGGTACAATTGGTTGTAGTGGTGCTTGGTAGTTCTTTCTTTCTTAGTACTTCTGATAGATATTACATTTCATGAATATGTCCCAGACTTGTGTTCTGAGATTGAGCCAATGTTGGTACATTGTTCACAGCTTTTCTTCTATATTTGTCTGTCCTTGATGAACTTTCTGATATTATTTTCAGATGAGGTCTTCTTGTACCTTGATGGTTTGAGGAGCTTCCTTTAGTATATAGTTCCTTGGAACACCCTTCTTCTGGTTCATTGGGATTGGTGGAAAAGTACATTAACATTTTTGGGAGCTTTCCCTGCTTTGTAAATGATGGTGATTTTGTAATTCTGAAGGATAAGGATCCAGTGGGCTAGGATTCTGGTGGGTTCCTTGCAGTGGAATAGCCATTTGAGGGCTGCATAGTCAGTTATCAGGTTGAATCTTTTTCTGATGAGGTAATTCTTGAACAGAGTGACCACCCATATGACTGCAAGATATTCCAATTTGGTGCTGCCATAGTTTATCTGCTGCAAATTGATAGCTTGGCTTATATAAACTATCATATAGTACTGTTGATCAGATCCTTCTTGAGCTAGAACTGCTCCCAGGCTATCTTTAGAAGCATTTATATATAAGATGAATGGCTTCTGTATATTGGGGTGGACAAGGATTGGCTCTGTGGTCATACAGTGCTTGAGTTCCTTGAAGGCTAGTTCTTATGATCCTGTCTATTTATAAGGTACTCCTTTCTTGAGAAGGATTTAAATTAGACAACAATTTGGATAAAGTCCTTGATAAACCTCCTGTAGAAGGATACTAGCATTAGGAAGAATAGAGTTTCTTTTGAGGTCTTAGGTACTGGCCATTTGTTGATCTTCTCAGTTTTCTTTAGGTCTACATGAGTTCCTTCTTTCAAAACTATGAATTCAAGGAATTCAAGTTTCTGTTTCCTAAAGTAGCATTTCTTAGCATTAAGTCTCAGGTGGTTCTTATAGGTGAGCTTGAAGAATTATTCTAGATAGTGCAGGTATTCCTCAAAATTTGCTGAATAGATGTTGGAATCATTCATGTATACAATCAGGCAGTAGTGGATCAGGGGGGCATAAATCGAATTCATCATTCTCTAGAAGGTGGGAGGTACATTGCAAAGTCCAAAGATCATTCAGAGATATTCAAACAGTTTTCCTATGACAAGGAAGGCTGTTTTCTGAATGTTCTTGGAGTCCATGGGGATTTCATGGAATCCTGCAAAAAGGTCTATACTGCTGAAATATCTGGCATCTTATAACTGGTCCAAGAGGTCATCAATTCTGAGCAAAGGATAGGTATTCTTTTCAGTGACTGAATTGAGTTTCCTGTAGTCTATGTAGAGTCTCCATCCTCCTTTCTTTGGTACAATAAGTATAGGGCTGGCCCAAGGGCTGGTAGAAGGTCAGATGACTGCATTGTCTAAGAGTTCTTGAATGTATTCCTTTTCGAATATCTTTAAGTGATTGGGTATATTATAGGGTTTCTGCCAGATGGGTGTTGCATTTTCTGTATTTATGCTGTAGTGATATGATGGGTTATATGGCAGATTGCCATAATCAGTAGTGAAGATATCTTGATATTTGTTAAGGAGTTCTACTAGTTGTCACTATTGCTGGGATATTAGTTCTTCTCTAATGTTAGTGGAAGGCTTCACTGTCTCCTGGGTCGCAGAGGGGTCTTTCCTTTCTTCTGGGACATTTTGCCATTTTCCAATAGGTTTAGCTCATAGACTTCTCTGTGGGTTCAGTTGAGGAAGAGCACCAAATGTCTTATGATAGTTCCTTTTGGTAAGATGATGCTCTCCCAACTTTGGTTGGTTACTTAGGAGTATACTGGATTCATCTTATCAAGAAATGTGTGTCCTTCTATATCCAGATTTGGGATATCTTTATTGGGTTCAAAGAAGATATTCCTGGGGTTGGGTGGTACAAACATTTCGAAGGTAGTTTGCTCTCCAGGCTCTAGGATGAGATTCTTGTACAGTTTGACTAGTTGGTGGTACACTTTCTGGGAAATATTTCTCTTGAGGCAATTGACCTGAAGGAGATGTACTTCCTTCTTATCTGAGCTTCTAAATCCTTCAGCTTGTCTTATTCCTTCAGTCAGTTTGGAGACTTCTTGTAATTGTGGGCTCTTGACCTTCATGAAGACTGCTTGGGCAATCTTCTGTCCTCTAATGATTCAGTGCCATTCTGTAATACTGTTGTGTAGAATAATCTTGATTTCGCCTATATATCCTGGATCAATGGTTCCTCCTTCTACAGTTATTCCTTGTCTGACAAGTCCAGACCTTGAGGTCAGTTAGATGTAAGTTCCTTGGAATAGCTGTATGGCTACTCCAGTTTGGAACATCAGTGTTCTTTCAGGCTTGATGGGTTCATCCTCCAGACTGTAAAGGTCATATCTTATATATTCTTGGTGAGCTTTGGTCGGGGGTTTGGCCTTGGGGTATAGCAGGGCATACTGGGTGATATCTTTGATGAGTTTGAGCTAACCTTAGGCTGAAGCTCTACTAGCAGGAAGTCTCTAAGCTCTGAGATTGAGGTGTGGCCATCTGGCTCCAGTAGAGAGTTCTTGGAGATAATTGATTCCTCTTTTTCCTGAAGAGTCTAGAGCTTCCATGAAGTTGGTGGCATCTTCTACCCATTCTCAGTAGGTTGCATATCTGATGAGAGCTAGGATATCTTCTCTCAAATTGTAAATCTTGAGGGTCCTTCTTCCTGATTTCTTGGTCTGGCTTTTTTGGATCTGACCTCTGTTTTCTCCTCTATTTAAGGTATAATTACAACATCCTAACTGAGATGAATCTTCTGGTATCTGTAGTCTCAGCAGTCTGGTGTCTTCCATTATTACAATATCCCATTGCTCAGAAATGCTATTCTTAGTTATTGATCTCTTATTGTCTTGGGAATCAGTATTCATCTTAATTATAAGTTTGGGGAACAGTAGACAAGAGGTATACTTCTGTTTGGGTGAAGAGACCTTGTTCTCTAAATCAGCATTGTAACTTGGTAGTGACTTCTTAGAAGGTGGTTGACTGTGCAACTGTGGTTGAGAGTTCCAATCTTCAGGGTCTCTGTTTTTCTTGTTGATCCAACAGGTGGCACTGATAGCAGTAGTCTCAGGGAGAGTAGAAGACTATCTGGTGTAGACATCTTCCTAGCTGAAAGGCTCTTTCTTAGTGAGTTTTTGCTTGGAATAATGGGGATTATACTGGGTCCTTCTTCAATATTCCAGAGGTCATTATCTTTGGGTGGAGATCAGTAAGGATCATCCCAGGGAATGAGTTTGGGAACTTCTTCTTCTTCAGGCATTTCTTGTTCAGGAATCTCCTGTTCAGGAGTTTCTTCTTCCTCAGATGATTCTTGACCCCAAATTGCTTATACTTCTGCAGCTTTAGCTGCAAGTGTCTCAGGAATATGTCCACATTTCTTCTTCTTTCTTCTGCACTCAGGGTATGCTATACCAGGCGAATTCCTTATTCCAATGATCTTGGAGGAGTGCTCAGAGCATTTATGTCTCTTGAGGCAGATGAGGTATCCTTTGATTTCTTCTGCAATGGCTCTGATAGTGATGGGGACAGTATTCTTGGCCCATGCATTGTCTTCTGGCCTATCATCCACCAGATTGATTCAGGGATTGTGTCTGGTATCATTTCCATCATCAGATTCTTTTTCCTCTTCTGTGGTAGATTCTTCACTGCTAGCATATTCCTCCTGGGTAGTGAGCTTCTTCTTTTTCTTCAAATGTTCATAGCTAGTTACCTTGACCCTATACTTCTTGTCTTGATAGTCAAACTTGAGTACTTGTTGACTGATATCAATATCTGTATTCATTTCCTTCATTCAGTTGGTGCTAAGAATCATGTCATAGGTGACAGCTTCAGTGACAACTGTCTTCAGAATGGAGAACAGAATGTATCTAAGAGAAATGGTAATGTTTCATACTTCTCCAAGGGGTTGAGTTCAGGCTCCATCTACTACTATGATGCTGAGGTTGGATAGTCCATCAATGGGCCATTGGAGGGTATCCAGGAATTGTTTAGGAATGATACAGATAGCTGCTCCTGTATCTATAAGGATTTTCACTTTCTGTCCTCCAATATCTCCATATAGGTAGGTGCTGATATATCTCTCTGCAGCTTGGATAGTGTGACAAACCACAAAACATAGCAACCTTGAAACATAACCAGGTGACATGAACATTAGTATAGTATAGTAACCAGCAACCATTATTGTAGAAAATGTATAAATAACCAGATAGCTAAAGAAGGAAATAATGTGAACAGTGGCTGTCCCCTAGACAGTAGCTGTCTACCAGACAGTGGCTGTCCACCAAAACACACCATAAATAGCAAATCTATAGTTAGCTACATAACAACCAGATAGCAACCATAATGTATAAATTACCCCAGAGACAAGAGTGAAAAACCTCAGTCTGAAATTGAATCCAAAAAGCAAAAAACAAGTCTGCCTACTACACTTCGAGGGATATGCCTGCCAAAGCCACTTGATCTAGAAAGGATTGCAACACTTAGGAGAAATATCTGCTCTAAAGCCACTACTAGGAGATTGTGAGCATTAGTTCTCTTCTCTTCCACTCTAGTCTACTTTCTGATATAAAGAAGAGTTCATTTTTGGTTTGCTTGCCAGATAAGCCTGAAGATTTGCTGCCTAAGTTTGAGTGAAGAACTTCACCACCTTTCAAGTAATCTGCCACTTAAGAAATAAGCCACTACATTTTGGTTTGCTTGCTAGACAAAGCCAGAAGCCCACCAAATCTGCATCATCTGCCATTTTCAAGTTATCTGCCATTCCCAGTAAAACCCATCACCTGAGTTATTGTTCCTAGAGAGCCTGCTATATTCTTATCTGAGTTATTAAGTTATCCACCTCATCTGAGTTATCCAAATTATCTGCCTCACCCGATTTATCTCAATTGTCTGCCAAATCAAGCTATCCACCAGATCGCCACATTTCTAGTTGACCCATATAAGGAAATCCATTTGCACTATACAGAGATTGTCATGCTACACAAGAGATTATCATGTCAGAAATCGCATACTTTTGGAGATTGCCTTGCTACAATTGTGGTATTCCCAGTTGACCTGAATAAGGAACCCACTTGCACTACACACAAATTGACCACTACACAAGAAGGAAACTGCTCACACAAACTGCTGCTATATTGAAGAACCTGTCTCAAAAAGTAAACCACTCACACAGTATCCAGATCTTGACTATTATACCGCTAAATACCAAGAATATTTTGTTGCTTTTAACAAAGTAACTGGGGACTTAAGCCAAACTACATCAACCCCCAACCTTGTAATTTGACTCCATTGAGCCAGGCATGTTACATTTGGGGGGTTCAACTGGGAAGATTTCAAAAATTGATATGACTTTTTAGCTCACAAGAACCCAAAGCCAAACTGGATATCACTAGCATCTGGACAGGAAGAGAAGTAATCACATCAAGACTTGCCAACTATCCAGCATCAGAAGGTTCCCAACCAGAAGGCAGTATAGCCCAAAATCCCCAACCAGATCAACCAGACAATACAGATAGCCCTGCTAGAGATTTCGAAGAACTTGCACAAGAACTAGAAGATATTATCACACAAACCTGAGAACTTACAGCCAGATACCCCATACTAGTCCCATCAATCTCACCAATAGAACCTTTACCACAACCCCTTGCAGAGTTAGAAGTAGCTCCTACAAGAATACCTAGGCTTATTCCACTTCCTCCAAGGTCCAGAACACTATCCTCAAGATACCCAAGTACCTCCATCTCCAGTAATAGTTAAGAAAGCAAATAAGAATCAGAATCTGAACCTGAACCAGAATCAGAAGTAAGTGAAGACGAAATGACCACCTCATTCCCAACCTTTGCAGGATATCCAGAGAAAGATCCCAGAGAATTCATTGATGGAATCAAAGGAATCGCAGCCTTGAGGAATCTCTCAGATGAAAGAAAAATCGCCATCTATAAGGCTCAGCTCAGAGAACTAGCCAGAGAAATTTTCCATTGAACAGCAAACAACCCAGATTTAGAACTGGCAAGACAGATATAAGCAGCAATGTCTTATCAGCTAGAATATGAGGCCATGGTCCACTGGCTCATTGAAAAGTATGCAGGAAATGAAACCTGCCACAAGGCTCATGAATCCATCATGGGGATGAAGGTGAATCTTGGAGAATCACTCAGAGCCTTCTTCACAAGAATCCAGAAGAGAATACATGCTGCCAGATTCAATGCCACCAACCAGTACATCATTGGTCCAGTGAACTTCATGAATGGAATTCCCCCAAACATTGCCCAGCATGTTTGCACCCTAGGCATTAGAAGGTCTGAAGAGCAAGTAGATGCAGCCTAAGGATTCTTTGATGTCAGACAAGGAACTATCTGGAGAGATCATGATAAGAAAGAAGATAAAGACATCCTGGTCAAAGCCCTACAAGGACTCCTTCAAATACAAGAAAGATTCAAAGAAAGAAGGCCAGCCAAGGAAGGAAAAAAGAACAGAAGAAAAATTCAAGACCTCAGCTCCAAATTGGACTGATTGGTTGGACAGATTGAAAAAATTACCACATGTGAAAATCAGGGCTACTGAGACAACAGAGGATACCCACAACAGAGGAGCCAAGGTTATCCACTAAGAGATAACAGGAATTACCAGTAAGAAGAAAGAAGGTACCCTGTCCAAGACAGAGCCCAAGTCCAATGCTTTCACTGTAGACAATTTGGACACTATGTCACCAAATGTGACAACAAAAGAAGTAACCAAAGGGACTCAGAATCATCAAACCAAAGGAATAACACCCAGTACAAGAAGACTGAAGCCCATCCTGTTGAAGATTTCAAGGAAGTAAGCAATAGTGAAGACTACAGTAATCTAGATCTGTACCCTACCAAGGTTACTACCTGAAAAACAGTCTACCCAGCAAAAAAAAGGAAGAGACCTATAGGAAGACCATCTAGGAATATCAGCAGAGGAATCATCCAAGAGGAAGATGAAGAACTTGAAGAAGAACAAGTATAAACACCTCCCCAAACCCCCTCACCTTTTGTCCCCAAGACAAATAAGTTGCCACCAGAAGTTGAAGAAATGGAACAAGAAGAATGGGAACCTGTTGCCCCAAAGCCCAAGAAAAAGTACACCACAAAGACCATGCCTAGAGATATCTAAAATGAAGCCTGGTAGAAGATCCAAAAAGCCAAGATAGAAGTCCTCCTCATGCAGTTCCTCCAACTGACACCAGCTGGATTCTGAAACAAATTGCTGAGAACAACCAGGTCTAGCACTGGCCAACATCCAATCCCACAGCAAGAACCAGTCCCATCTCTGTCCAAGCAGCTGAAAGATATGTCAGCACCTACCTACATGGACACGTTGGAGGATAAAAGGCGAAAATCCTCATAGACACTAGAGCAGCTGTCTGTGTCATTACCAAATGATTTCTGGACACCCTCCAATGGCCTATTGATAGACCATCTAATCTCAGCATTATAGTAGTAGATGGAGCCCAAACTCAACACCTTGGAGAAGTACAAAATATCACTATCTCCCTTGGACACATTCAGTTCTCCTTTCTGAAAGCCATTGTCACCGAAGCTATCACCTATGGTATGATTCTTGGTACCAACTAGATGAAGGAAATGAATGCAGTCGTTGATATTGGTCAACAAGTACTCAAATTTGACTACTGAGGCAGGAAGTATAGTAAGGTAACTAGTTATGAGCAATAGAAAAAGAAGAAGGTCACTATTCAGGATGAATATGCCAGTAGTGAAGAATCTACCACAGAAGAAGAGGAAGAATCTGAAGATGGAAATGATCCCCAACTCAATTCTCAAATTAACCTGGTGGATGACAGACCAGAAGACAATGTGTGGGCCAAGAACACTATTCCTATCACTATTGGAGCTATTGCAGGAGAAGCCAAAGGGTGCCCTACCTGCCTCAAGAGACACAAGTGTCCTGAGCACTCCTCCAAGATCATGGGAACAAGGAAATCGCCTGGCACAGCCTGCCCAGAGTGTAGAAAGAAGAAGAAGAAATGAAGACATGTTTCAGAAACACCTGCAACCAAAGATGCAGAAGTACAAGTGATTTGGGGTCCAGAATCATCTGAGGAAGAAGAAACTTCTGACCAAGAAGTTCCTGAACAAGAAGCACCTGAAGAAGAAGAGATCCCTGAACTCATTCCCTGGGATGATCCTCACTAGACACCACCTGAAAACAATGACCCTTGGAACACAGAAGAAGGACCCAGTATAATCACCATTAACCCCAAGAAAGAAACTCACCAAGAGAAGGCTTTTCAGCTAGGAAGATGTCCACACCAAATGGTCTGCCACTCTCCTCAAGACTACTGCTATCAGTGCTATTTACTAGACCAATAGGAGAGATAGAAACCCCAGAGACCAGAACCCCTGAACACAGTTGCACAGTCAACTACCTTTTAAGAAGTTACCACCAAGTTGCAAAGATGATTCAGGGGACAAGGCTTCTTCACCTGGACAGAAATATAACCTTTGTTTACTCTTCCACCTATTTATGACTAAGATGGGTACCGATTCCCAAAACAACAAGAGATCAACAACTGGGAACATCATTTCTGAGCAATAGGATATTATAACCATAGAAGACACCCAGACTGCCAAGACTGCAGGCATCAGAAGATCCATCTCAGTTATGATGTTGCAGTTCACAATTTGAAGAGAGGAGATAACTGAAACCAGATCCAAAAAAGCCAGACCAAAAATCCAAGTAGAAGGACCCTCAAGATCTATGGTTTAGGAGAAGACATTCTAGCTCTCATCAGACATACAACCTGCTAAGGATGGGCAGAATATGTCACCAACTTCATGGAAGCCCTAGACCCTACAGAAAGAAGTGAAATCAACTATCTCCAAGACCCCTCTACTGGAGCCAGATGGCCACACCTCAACCTCAGAGCCTGGAGGCTCTCTGCTAGTGGAGCTTCAGCCCTAGGACAGCCTGAACTCAGCAAGGACATTGCCCAGTATGCCCTGCTACATCCCAAGGCCAAACCCCTGATCAAAGCCCACCCAGAGGATGTAGGATATGATTTTTACAGTCTGGAGGATTAATCTATCAAGTCAGGAAAGACCTTCATGATCAGAACCAGATTAGCTATGCAACCACCCCAAGGAGCTTACATCCAACTGACCTCAAGGTCTGGACTTGCCAGACAAGGAATAACTATAGAAGGAGGAACCATTGACCCAGGATATATAGGCGAAATCAAGGTTATTCTACACAACAGTAGTACAGAATGGCACTGAATCATTAGAGGACAGAAGATTGCCCAAGCAGTCTTCATGAAAGTCAAGACCCCACAATTACAAGAAGTCTCCAAATTGACTAAAGGGAAAAGACAAGCCAAAGGATTTGGAAGTTCAGACAAGAAGGAAGTATACCTCCTTCAAGTCAACCACCTCATGAGGAATGTTCCCCAGCAAGTGTACTGGCAATCAGTCAGACTGCACAAGAATCTTATCCTGGAGCCTGGAGAACAAACTACCTTCGAAATCTTTGCACTACCCAACCCCAGAAACCTTTTCTTCAAACCCAAGAAAGATATTCCCCACTTGGACATAGAGGGACACACATTCTCTGACAAGATGAACCCAGTACACTCCTGAGCAACCAACCAAAGTTGGGAAACCATCATCTTGCTGAAAGGAACCATCATAGGACATCTGGTACCTTTTCTTAACCGAACTCATAGAGAAGTTTATAAACTAAACCTATCAGAAAATGGCAAAAGATCCCAGAAGAAAGGAAAAACCCCTCTGCAACCCAGGAGACAGTGAAGCCTTCCACCAACATTGGAGAAGAATTGACACCTCAACCACAGCAACAACTAGTATAACTTCTGAACAAATATCAAGATATCTTCACTACCAATTATGGTAACCTACCATACAATCCATCATATCACCACAGCATAAATACAGAAAATGCAACAACCAACTGGCAGAAACCCTATAGAATACCTCATCACTCAAAAACATTCAAAAAGGAGCACATTCAAGAACTCTTAGACAATGGAGTTATCTGACCCTCTACCAGCCCCTGGGCTAGCCCTATACTTATTATACCAAAGAAAGGAGGATGGAGACTTTGTGTGGATTACAGGAAACTCAATTCAGTTACCTAAAAGGATGCCTATCCTCTTCCCAGAATTGATGACCTTTTGGATCAGTTACAAGATGCCAGATACTTCAGCAGTATGGACCTTTTTGTGGGATTCCATGAGATCTTCATGGACCCCAAGAACATTCAAAAGACAGCTTTCCTTGCTCTAGGAAAACTGTTTGAGTACCTCTGAATGCTCTTTGGACTTTGCAATGCACCCCCCACCTTCCAGAGGATGATGAATTCAGTCTATGCCCCCTTGATCCACCACTGTCTGATTGTATATATGGACAATTCCAACATCTATACAGCAAATTTCAAAGAACACCTGCACCACCTAGAGGAATTCTTCAAGCTCACCTGCAAGAACCACTTAAGATTGAATGCAAAGAAATACTACTTTGGGAAACAGAAACTTGAATTCCTTGGATTCATAGTTTCAAAAGAAGGAACCCATACAGATCTGAAGAAAACCAAGAAGATCAACAATTGGCCAATATAAAACCCCAAAGAAAACACTATTATTCCTGATACTATTATCCTACTACAGTTCTAGCTCAAGAAGGATCCAATCAATAGTACTATGTGATAGCTTATACAAGCAGAGCTACCAATCAGCAGCAGAGGAACTATGGTAGCACCAAACTAGAATGTCTTGTAGTCATATGGGCGGTCACCCTGTTCAAGCATTATCTCATCAGAAAAAGATTCACCCTGATCACAGACCATACAGCCCTCAAATAGTTATTTAACTGCAAAGAACCTATCAGAATCCTAGCCTGCTGGATTCTTATCCTTTAGGATTACAAAATCACCATCATCCACAAAGCAGAGAAAGCTCACAAAAATGTTAATGTACTTTCCTGTCAGCCCCAATGAACCAGAAGAAGGGTATCCCAAGGAACTATACCCTAAAGGAAGCTCCTCAGACCATCAAGGCACAAGAAGATCTCATCTGAAAAGAACATCAGAAAGCCCACCAAGGACAGGTGAATATAGAAGAAAAGCTGCAAATAACACACCAACACTGACCCAACCTTAGAGTATAAGTCTGGGATATAGTTAAGAAATGTGACAACTGCCAGAAGTACCAAGGAAGGAGGAACTATCAAGCACCACTACAACCAATTGCACCACCGAACAACATCTTTCAGAGATAGAGAATAGATGTAATTGCACCTCTACCAGTTATACTAAGAAGAAACAAATATATCCTTATACTTGTAAAACATCTGATCAAGTGGCCCAAGGCTTTCCCAATAGAAATTACAGATGCCTTAACCATTGTAGGCCTTCTCCATGGACTCACACTCAGATATAGACCCCCAGAAGAACTCATCTCTGACTGAGGCATAGAATTCATCAATAACATAATCACAAGTTATGCCTGAATTCATAAGATTCACCTCAAGTGGACCACATCATACCACCCTCAGACCAATGGTATGACAGAGAGAATGAACCCGACCATCAAGAATGAACTTACCCAAGTCAATCCTACCAATTGGGACCTCTGCTTACCTGAGATCCTATGGAAAATTCAGAACACCCCTGCTGCCTCTACCAAACAAAAGCCATTCAAAATGATGTTTGCCAAGAAAACCAGAATCACTGACCATGAGAATCTTGGAGACCTCCTCAAGAAGGCAGAACAGTTATGTAATCAAGTCTGAGGTCAGATTATCAAAGCCCAAGAAAGACAAAAGAAGTACTACAACCAAAAACAGAAGGATCAGGAGATCAAGATTGGAGATCAAGTACTAGTTTGGAGAAGCATGATTGAAACAAATTTTGCTACCAAACTAGAACCCAAATAGGAAGGACCTTATCTTATACACAATATCAGAGGAACCAGCATCTATTTAAGAAGCATGGATAGACATATCTTGAAGACTCCAGTTCACATCAACTGACTCAAGCTATACCTGCACAAATGATGACCCAAAGGATAGATCAGCACCTCCAAACCCTCATCCTTAGTTTCTTTCAAGCCCTATCAATTCCCTTACCTCAGTTCCGCCAACTTGAAGGAACCCCAATACAATTAATCCAGAAGCATCAAGAGAACCTTGCCATTGCCCAAGATTATTACAGATCCACTATCTACAGGCCTTCTATAATATTGGACAACTACTTCAAGAACAGCTATACATTGGAGGACCAGCTGGCATAACCCACTGAGAAGCAAGAACTGTAAAATGAATCTATACCTTATATAGATGATATGTTGGAGCCCTGGTGCAGTCTTACTTCTACCTCAACAATATTCATCAGATGAATGAGACCACCTTTCAGAGTATTCTTCAATAAGTAGACATCCTGTTTTCCAAAGAACAAGAAGAAGGTCCAGAGCTAGAATGGAGTGACCTAGGTACAGAAGGAGATGATGATGGAATAGGTATAGTTGCAGAAGATGCCTATGCTTATTAGAATGTTGACTAAAGGATAGTCTGAGACAGACTACCCTTTAGTGAGAGCTGATGTGACAAACAACAAAATATAGCAATCTCAAAACATAACCAGATGATGTGAACATTAGTATAGCATAGTAACCAGCAACTATTACTGTGGAAAATGTATAAATAACCAGATAGCTAAAGAAGGGAATAATGTGAACAGTAGCTGTCCCCTGGACAGTAGCTGTCCACTGGACAGTGACTGATCACCCAAATACACCATAAATAGCAAATCTATAGTTAGCCACATAGCAACCAAATAGCAACCACAATGTATAAATTACCCCAGAGATAAGAGTGAATAAACCTCAGTCTGAAATTGAATCCAAAAAGCAAAAAACAAGTCTGCCAACTACACTTCAAGGGATATACCTGCCAAAAGCCACTTGATCCAGGAAGGATTGCAACACTTAGGAGAAATGCCCACTCTAAAGCCACTACTAGAAGATTGTGAGCATTGGTTCTCTTCTCTTCCACTCCAGTCCACTTTCTGATATAAAGAAGAGTCCATTTTTGGTTCGCTTGCCAGATAAGCCTGAAGATTTGCTGGCTAAGTTTGAGTGAAGAACATTGCTGCCTTTCGAGTAATCTGCCACTTAAGGAATAAGCTGCTATATTTTGGTTTACTTACCAGACAAAGCCAGAAGCCTGCAAAATCTGCATTGTCCACCATTTTCAAGTTATCTGCCATTCCCAGTAAAGCCCATCACCCGAGTTATTGTTTCTAGAGAGCCTGCAATATTCTTATCCAAGTTATCAAGTTATCTACCTATCTGAATTATCCACCTCACCCAATTTATCCAAATCGTCCACCAAATTGAGCTATCTGCCAGATCGCCACATTTCCAGTTAACTCGCATAAGGAAATCCATTTGTGCTACACAGAGATCATTGTGCTACACAAGAGGTCATCATACCAGAAATCACATATTTTTGGAGATTGCCTTGCTATTCCCAGTTGACCTGAATAAGGAACCCACTCATACTACACATAAATTGACCACCACCCAAGAAGGAAACTGCTCACACAAACTGCTGCTACACTCAAGAACCTGTCCCATAAAGGAAACCACTCACAAAGTATCCAGATCTTGACTATTATACTGCTAAATACTATGAACATTTTATTGCTTTTAACAAAGTAACTGGGGGCTCAAGCCAAACTACATTAACCCCCAACCTTATAATTTGCCTCCATTAAGCCAGACACATTACAATAGAGATGGAAGCTGGTGCTTGCTATGGGATTGGAACTTGGCCAGTATTATATCTGGTAGTCCCCAATAATTTGTTTTAGACTCCAGCTGATATCAGTTACAGGATGCCCCTTTATCGGTGTCAGATCGGTGCTTCCTCCACTTTTTCGCGGATTCTGGTGCCTTCAGCTGCGTCTGGGGTGTACCCGTTTTGGTGCGGCGCCTTCTTCCTTTTGCCGTTGCCAACAAGGAGTTGTCTCGGTGTGTCTCGGGCTACGTAGGGAGTCGGCCGACCTTGGGTGTCAAGTGCTCAGTATAGGTTACCTGCAGGTCCTCGGTGCCTGTGGTGGGGCCCTCTGGCTTTGGCGAGCTTCCCGGCGAGCGCGGTTCTGGCGTAGGTGGCTGCTTTTCAGATGTTGTCAGGATGGGAGGGGAGATGGCCGTCACAGATAGGAGGAAGGGCGATAATGGTGAACCAGTAGGGTGCCAGGCTGGGGGCGGTCATCGGGGCTGGGGCAGGTGCTGCTTCGGTGGGGCCTTTTGATTGGTGCGGCGTGGTTAGGTGGTAGGTGACACTCTCGGCTTCTTTTGGTGGGTAGCGGGGTGAGGCCCCAGTCGTCAGGGGGGGTCGGGGGGCCCGAGGCTACCCATTTCAGGCATCTTGGCTGTACTCAACTGGAACCGGGAGCTGACATGGCAATGTGATCGAGGCCCGCAGGCTTGAGTAGTGGGGTATTGGGGGTTTCCTCCCGCCTCACGTGTAAGTCCTTTACTCACCTCAACTGGGAGAACCAGGCCCTACCCACCGTGTTGTACTTTGATGAGGGTTTTTTCTTTGCCTATCATTCTCTTTGGGGTGGCAGGGGCTATTCTATTCGGCTCGGGCATGGCCTTGTACATACGTTGGGTTCTCAGGCATGCGCTTTCGGTCGTTGACATATGGTTGGGTTTCCCCTGGTGGTAGGGAGAGCATGGTGTGCAGAATGAGGTGCGGGCCAACATAGGCCCTGCTGCGCCTGGCATGGTCGAGCTGCTGGACAATAGCTATCCTAGGTTAATGAGGGGGCAGTGCTTGGTGGGTGGTGGGGGAGGGTTTTGGCCTATATAGTCTAGGTTCCCTTCCAATAAAAATCCGCGGGACTTGAGTCCGTTAAA
>RBNI01003389.1:0-15957 GCA_003990745.1 Jimgerdemannia flammicorona
GTCCTGCGGATTTTTATTGGAAGGGAACCTAGACTATATAGGCCAAAACCCTCCCCCACCACCCACCAAGCACTGCCCCCCCATTAACCTAGGCTAGCTATTGTCCAGCAGCTCGACCATGCCAGGCACAGCAGGGCCTATGGCAGCCCGCACCTCATTCTGTGCACCATGCTCTCCCTACCACCAGGGGAACCCAACCATATGCCAACGACCAAAAGCGCATGCCTGAGAACCCAACGTATGTACAAGGCCATGCCCGAGCCAAATAGAATAGCCCCTGCCACCCCAAAGAGAATGACAGGCAAAGAAAAAACCCTCATCAAAGCACAACACGGTGGGTAGGGCCTGGTTCTCCTAGATGAGGTGAGTAGAGGACTTACACATGAGGTGGGAGGAAACCCCCAATACCCCACTACTCAAGCCTGCGGGCCTCGATCACATTGCCGTGTCAGCTCCCGGTTCCAGTTGAGTGCAGCCAAGATGCCTGAAATGGGTAGCCTCAGGCCCCCCGACCCCCCCTGACGACTGGGGCCTCACCCCGCTACCCGCCAAAAGAAGCCAAGAGTGTCACCTATCACCTAACCACACTGCACCAATCAAAAGGCCCCACCAAAGCAGCACCTGCCCCAGCCCCGACGACTGCCCCCAGCCTGGCACCCTACTGGTTCACCATTATCGCCCTTCCTCCTATCTGTGATGGCCATCTCCTCTCCCATCCCGACATCACCTGAAAAGCAGTCACCTACGCCAGAACCGCGCTCGCCAGGAAGCTTGCCAAAGCCAGAGGGCCCCACCACAGGCATCCAACCACTTTGCTCGCAATCTTACTAGCAACCCATCCACTACTCTATCTTCTGCAGCCTTCAAATCTGACCACAACTCAGTCACCTCCTTGATCAATAGGGAGCGACATTTCCCTGAGGAGTTCTCTCCTTCCAGAAGTCTCAGCCGCCAGCGAAGCCCCTGCTCTACTCTCCTTTCTCTATCCTTCTGCTCCCTTCCAGCTACTTCTCCTATATCACACCAATAAGCACCTGTCAGATGTTTAAATTTCCCCCACCACTGTGCTATTGACTGGCCACTGTTCTTCCACCATGCCACTTCCTGTCTTACAATTTTAATGAACTGGTCCCGCTCCACCTGTCTCTTGAGTAGTGCCACATTAAGTCGCCATCTGCCCCCACCACCACTGGCCGCCTGAAATCTCCCACTTGCCTCCACATCCCAGTGATCTGACTAGGGACACCACTGCACCTCTGTTGAATCCAAAACATTGCCCCAGCATTCTGCCACCAGAATCCAGTCAATCCTAGTGCCAACCAAATCCTCACCGACCGGGTGCCACCTAGTAAATAGTCCTGCCTTCTCACCTTGACGTTGTCATACTCCATCAACCAATCCCATCTCCTTTTCAACCTGAAGCCATCATGAGAGCCCTGTAGAAACTGCCACACCACCTCCACCATCAGACCTGTCTAGTGTCCTGTCATGCACCATGTTGAAATCCCCTCCTAGAATGTCCAACCCAATCTCATCTCGTCCTCCCCAATCCAGCCAATCCTCCACCCATTGGTTTTGCTCTCTGCTAACCGCTGGCAGATATGTAGAGCCTACCACCAGTCCATCACCAGCTCCTCCTTTCAATCTCCCCCAGACCAATCAATCACCATATACCTCAACCTCCTTCAGCTCTCCTTTCCCCAACCCAACCAAAATGCCCACCTGCTCATTCCACCCTGTGCTACCAAACCATTCCTTACTCCACTCCTCATAATCTTACTCCCCATAGGCTCGAATGTCCTGCAGAAATACCACATCATATCTCCTGGTCTTCAGCCACCAAAATAGCTGCCTTCGCTTCACTCCATCACGCAAACCATTGACATTTAGCGATAATATACGTAGACTGTTCATCATCATGAATAAAAATGTTTAAAGTTCAACCGGAATTGCCACCACCTTTTCCGCCCTACCACAGATAATTGCCTTATGCTCCTCGCAAATAGCCTTCCAAATATGGGCTCCATTCACACCACTGCAGAAGGTATCCACTCGCTCCAATGCCACCTTCCTAATGTCAGCCATATGGTCCTCATCTACCTCATATCCTTCATCATCCAGAAGCGCCACCACCACTGCTGTCACCAACTTCGGCCCCTGCATTGCCACATTGAGAAATCCTTCCCAGGTCTCCTGTGATCCATTAAATATATCCACTTCCTTGATATCCTCCTCTGCAAGTTCCTCGAGCACCGTCTGATACCAATCATCTACTGTCATCACCATGGGCCCAGGGGTGGCTGGCCTCGGGGTCCTACTCAGCTCCTGCAGCATCTCTCTATCTGCCGACATGTCGGAAGCCACATCCACCAGGTTGCCCTCCTCAGTGCCCTTCTCCAGCCGAACTACTTCACCTGCCTCTGGGCATTCCCAATAAACATTTGCTGCTCCTG
Organism: Jimgerdemannia flammicorona; assembly: GCA_003990745.1. NCBI lineage: Eukaryota > Fungi > Mucoromycota > Endogonomycetes > Endogonales > Endogonaceae > Jimgerdemannia > Jimgerdemannia flammicorona. The sequence goes on from RBNI01003389.1 coordinate 2,454, forward strand.
CCATGCGAACATCCTCCAACTGGGTCTCCGGTACCACCTCAATGACCTCCTCAAAGCCCCCAGCATTTGCCTCCTCCTTATCAGCCCACTTCCCCTTTACTGGTGCATGAGTGGAGTTCTCCACACCCCCTAGTTGTGAAAAGGACACCTCCGCCGTCTCCACCTCTTCCATCTGACTTTTGGCCATCTCTGCTCTCTCCTCTTCTTCTCTTTTCGAGCCCTGAAGGACGGTCTGCAGGCGCTCCCAGTTTGCCCTTCGCCACCTCTTCCTCCTCCCATCTGTCAGAATCCAGATCCAGTCCTTGGCCATCTCCTCCCATTTCCTCTTCCGCAATTCCTTTGCAGCCTCCCTCTCCTCCAGGGCGATTAGTAATTCCTCCTTCTCTTGTTCTGAACCCTTCCTTCTCCACACTTTACACTCCTGCCCTCCAATACGAACTACTTCTGGCCAGTCCCTCCCTTGCCCCATGGCCTCCTTGCCTTCCAGCCTCACCATCACCTCGTAGTTGCCGTATAGTTTCAGCAGTAGATAGTTCTTTTGTTAATGCAAGTCTTGTTCTTGAGATATTGGCTGGTACTGATCACTCCCTCATCTATAGATCTGAGTTGAGCTATTAAGAAAATGTCTTGTTTGGGTTTTGTTAGAGCTTGAAAATCTTTGTGTAGTTTAGCAAATTTTTCTTTCAGTATCTTGGCCAAGCAACTGCAACCACAGCCCACTTCCAGGAAATGGAGAGCTTTCTCATATTTGTTCATAAATCTATCATCTACCATATATATATTTATATATATTTTATGTACAGTTTGTCTGATTTTGTAAAATTTCCTCTACATAGTAGATTAAAGAATATAGGAATACCCCTATATATGATACCCATAATATTCTACTCTTTAGAAGTTTTTCTTTTTTTCCTTGATTCTTGGGCAGTTTGTGGTAATTCTCATTTCTTATAATTTAATTCTTGTTGACTTCATCCTGAAATATCTTCTTGGTAAGATAGATTTATGTTTCTATTAGAACTGACATCTAATTGTTGGTAAATTTCATAGGTAATTCTCTCTGTATCCAAATATTCTTGAATAGCTTTGGTGTTAGATACTTTGAAGACATAAGGAGCAATCTTTTTGCCTTGCTTACTTTTCAAAATACTTCTGATTGTGCTGTAATTTTTGGGTTCCATAGTGGATTTAATGTAAATTAGTTTCATATAGTAATTTTTATATAGGGATAGTTCTATGTACACAGTCTCATTACTAGGGGTCTTGCGGATTTTGGAGCGAGCTGGATGCATCCAAAATTTTAGTATACTTATTTGAATATGAGATATAATGATGGAATCCAGGCAAAACCGAACCTTCACTGTGCAGCAAAATATTAATACCTGATCTACGGGGCTGTAGAAAATTTTGCGCACTGTCCCGTCTTGGGATGCGTAAGAGTGGAAGATTGTGTGCATTTTCTGCATAGATTTTTGGCACTGGCTGGGATGCATCCAGACGCTCCATTGTCACCGTGAGTACCTCTATCGCTTTTCTTAAACGTAGCGGCCTCTATAAGGAACTGCAGTTTATTACTACCTTTTCACTGCCATCTACCACGATGTGGCAAGTCGCACGAATTGTTTTGCACGTAATCATATATTTTATATTAATTCTCGTAACTCAGCTCGAGTAAGCGACAAAGACAATTTATATTTACAGCTTCGCTCCCCGAACCAAACTCGGCAGCAAACCCAACAGAATGACCAATCTCTCTATCTTCCAACTATTTGACCTTCTTCCTGACTGGCGTGTTGACGATATGGCCAAAGGAACCCCCGACCTTTCCACTCTCTGGCACCTCATCCTCCTCGCCATCTTCAGTCCGCCGTTTGCGATGCGCCCTAGAGTGTAAGAGCGCGACGTTGTTGGTGTAGTCACGGATTAACTTGAGAGTTTGCTGAGAGAAATGGAAAAAGTTAAGGTTAAGTAGCCAAACGTCGTAGTACAGTACATATAGATATTAAAGAGAAATACCTTGACATTTAATATGAGCACGTAGAAGGTTTCAAGAGTGGCAAGCATCCTGACCGTGGCTGGCAGCCTTGTTGTCGCAAGCCGGCCGAATCGACAGAGGTTCGCGGCCCGGCAGTCCATCCCGAACGTATAATAGACCCAACCTTACACCAAAAAAAAAAAAAATTGGGTATTATTTCCTTTTTTAAAAAGGGGACAACAAAAAATGTATTAACGACTGTTTTCTGCATACCCCACGATTGGACGCCGAGCACAAAGGTCCGATGCAGCTCGTCGTCTGGTGCATTATTGTTCGAAGCGAAAAACTCGTGAAGAATATCGCGCATAGTGATAGCCAAGTCGACATGATCTTCAAAGACCTTTTTCCGATGTGCCTCTGGAAGACCGCCTGATCTGAGACCAACAATTGCCTCGAGCTTGTCATTGCTGTGCTTGAGCGAGCCCCGAAAGTCACATTTTTGACTGACCCGCGCGCGGAGAACGACAGAGCGGTCTTGGTTACGACGAGCCGCAGATGCCCAGCAACAGATTTCTCCACTAGAAAAGAGAAGAAAAGTATTTCAATTTGGTTAATCGGTGCACTGTATTTTTATTTTATTTTATTTTTTTTTCGCAAAGACATAAGTCAAACCCTAAAACTCACGTGTCCATCTTCAACTCGGATTTGTCGAGGAACCGTCTCATCAGCATGTTAGGAAACGCGTTGTCAAATGCCGACTCTGACACCGGCAGATCCACGTCGCCGAGATTTTCCGCACTGGGTGGTGAATGCCATATATTAGGATATATGTTTAACAAAGGTAGATATATTGCTTCTACTCACTATGTTAGGACGGCGAGCATCAAGGTTTTGATTTCGCGTTTGTCGTCTGCGGTGAGTTCGATGCCGTGCTCTTTTGCAATGAACTCTGGCATGAGCTGATCAAACGCTATATCTAGATCATTGCTATCATTGACGATCTAGTAAAAACGGGAAGGAATAAACGAAGGTTCGTCCAAATCTCTTTCCGCATGAAATATTGCTCGAAGTTACCTTGTGAACTTTGTCAAAAAACCGACATACGGCGTCCGACACCTTCGTATGCGACAGCTTGACATCCTGATGGAAGCTCTTTATCATCTCCGCCCAATCCTCAGTGGAAAACAGAGCTTTCGTCTCTGGATGGTCGCCGGTGAGATCCAGTATTCCCCAGTAAGCTGGGCTTCCAAACGCTTATGTGATTAATAGATTGGTATTGATATAATTGAAGAATCAGATCAGATCAAAATGACTTACTTTGAGCATTTCTGAGGTTCTGGGATCGTCTCGGCATAGTCCGCCAATACCTTTTGTACATTCGTTCCGCTCGAGAGAATCCAATATTTAGTATGATCTGGAGTGCATTGATGCTCCAATCTTTCCACAAATGCATAGTCGACTTCATTTCCCGTCTCCATTGGGGCACCACGATTTTCTTCTGACGAAGCCGCGCAGTCCTCATTCTCAACCAATTCAATAACATCATCGCCTTTGCTGATACCTTCCTGACCTTCATCGAAGAGTTGATTGATAACATGCTTGTTCACATGAAATTCCTGATATAAATATTAGTAAAGCTATTGTAAACAAAAAAGAAAATTTTAATATCCAAACTTTTGATATTACCTTTAAGTCTTCAATGGTACATGCTGAGGCTGCTTTCATCCTTAGCGCAGTCTTGTGCTCCTCCTCTTCAGCTCTCCGTCGCAGTTTATTCTTGAATTGTGACAGTTCGGTGGATGAGAAACTTTTGTCATATGTGGTCAATATCTTTGTTGCCTTTTTTTTAGCGTTTTCGTTTACGTTCTCTTTTTTTATATAGCTCCGGAGCACGGCATAGATGTCGTCTTTAATATCGTTAAGCATATCAACAGACAGTTCCTGCTTTGACTCTAAGTATTGCAATATCGTAATAATTGACCAATCTTTATGTCTCGTCTCGTCAAGATAATCAAACACCAAACGCTGAAACATCTAAAAGAGAAAATGCGTGTGAATTTCTAGAAAGCCGTTTCAAAGCTCAAACAGAATAAACACAGGGACAGTCAACTGTATGCTGGCAAATAGCATGCAGGGGACTGGCCTTCAGCACGTATGCTCAAGGACGATCCTGGAGACTACTTCCAAGCATCTGATACAGGACATAATGGCCATATACCAGTAGGCATACGTAACACAACCTGGACACTGGCATGCAGGGGACTGGCCTTCAGCACGTATGTTCAAGGACGATCCTGGAGACCAGCGCCAAACATCTAACGCAGGACGTAATGGCCGTACGCCAGTAGGGCTGCGCGTGACTGATAGCATGTAAATAAATAAACCACGTACTTTCCTTGAAATTACGCACGTTGCTCAGGAAGTGACAGGCGCGGTGAAACGTGTGATGACCGTATGACGTCACGATTTCACTTGTTGCAGCACGCCCCATATGATTAGGGCCATCTTGTTGCTACGATCGACCTTTCCATTTTCGATTCTCAATTTCCACCCTTCGATACTTTTGAGTGCGACTTTCTTCCAGCTGGCTGCTTCAATTACTGTCCCCACTGTGGTTTCGCTCATGGCTAGGTTTACGGTAACTAGGCAGTTCTGGCCTTGTCCGTTTCTTCCTCGGATTCGTCCGTCCCAGTAAAGGCCTTCCTTGTCTGGGTTGCCGTGGGCGAGCGACACCTGTCCCATGGTCCTCTGGGGTGGAACCTCGTAGTGCGATGTTCCTTGGTGTACTTGGTAGCGGTGGCGCAGCGCGTTGATAGCTTGCTGGTAGTTGGGTTTGTCTTGCTGACCCTTGGGCCTTCCTGCGGGTTGTTACCGGCTGAAGGTCCTGCTCTTGCTCCTCCTCTTCAAGCGGCTGGACTTCTACTGGGATGTTCCAACATCCTTTGTCCTCGTCGCGTTCCCAATATTCACCAATTGGGTTGAGGGTGAGCTGACTCTCCAATCTTGAGTTGGGAGAGGTCCTGGTTCGTTGTTCATTTCCTCTGATTTCTCTGATGGCGGCTCGGTCTTCTGCGAAGCTTGCTGGGATTTCGATCCCCTTCCGCATAACCTTTCGTTCGCTGTATAGGATGTCCCATCCGTTTTCTTGTAGAAACTTGTTCCCTAGTAGGAACGAGGCACTGCCGGTTCCTTTTAGCACTGTCAGGTTTATCTGGTAGCTTTGTTCTCCTACCTTAAATTTTGCCTGATAGATTCTTCCTAGAACTCCGATCGGTGTTCCTCCGGCTCCTAGGAATCTTCGGTATTCCGGCTTAATCTGGTCTCTCATTTGTAGTTTCTCCAGTATTTCTTCGCTGATAACGTTTTCATCTGCTGCCGTATCGATTTTTGCTCGGTAGGTTTCCTGGTTGCGTTTGAGGGTCACCCATACTTGTCCTATGGGGCCTGTTGCGGTACGCTTTCCTAGGATATTGAGTTCTGGTGCTTCTTCTAGTACGGCGATTTGTTCGTCCGATTGATATTCCCAATCTTCTTCTTCCGATTCTTCGATGTTGTTAATTTCTTCGCCGAGTCGCTCTTCTTCTCCTTCTGAATCAATTTCGATTTCGTATGTTTTTCTTCCTACCCGACGAGTTCGTCCGGTTTTGAAAAATCTCCTTTTCTTTCCGAAGGTTACTCTTCGGCTCCCTTTCCGGTGAAATGGCTTATCTTCTTCCGGATTGTCCACATCCATTGGTCTGCGTCCTCCGCGATCTCTTCTGAATGCTTCTAGGGGCATTTCTTCCCTGCATTCTTCTGCTGCTGGTCCGCTTCTTGGGTACCGCGTTCTTGACCAGTAGTTTTTGTTGTAGTTTGTCTTGATCGTGCCTTCTTGGACGGCTGCGACAAACTTTCCTTTGAAGATGTTGAGGCATACATCTAGTACCTGTGCCGCCGTTGTTGCTGGTGCCGTAGTTAGCATCTGATTCTGTCGGTAATGGTATGGTAACCAGCCTGGCATTTTTCCTAGGATGAATTTCTCCTGAGTCGTGAACGTATCGTCCGTCAGGCTTGCAATCCTCATTCGCAGTTCGAGTTGCGTGTTGTAATGCTGCATCTCGTGTATGCTCTGGGCATGCGATCTGGGGAAATTGTATAGCTCTTCCCTTATGATTGTGATTTGTTCTGCTCCAAAGAACTTCTCGTAGATCAGAAGTCTTAGGCCTTTCCTTGTTCCGACTGCGTCCGTGTAGGTCATCCATGATAGTGGCTTGTCGTGATCTGCCATATTTTTCGATAGGATGTCGTTCACCAACCATTCTTGCGCAAGTTCTTGAAATCTTGAACCTATGGCTGCTACGAGGCGGTAGCTGTAGCTTTTGGCTGGGTCGTCTGGTGATGATGCGTCTGCCCAGTATCCTGACAGGTATCCTGCGGATACATATGCCAAGTCGACTTGTCCCACAAATGCTGGGACTTCCATTGGGTTTCCGCTGAATGGTTTGATGTTATCGAATATTTTTATCGCTCCTGGGAGCGTCATGTTGACTGGTCCGGTTGACTTGACTGGTTCTTGGCCTCCTGGTGGATTGTGCGGTGGATGCTCCGGGTTTGTCTCGTGGTCATCCTGGTTCTCGAAGTATGCGAGGACTGCTCCTCCGATTGTCTTTTGATCTGCGTCTGAGAGGTCTCCCCAACTACTTTTAATGACATAGGTCATTATTGCTGAGTAGTAGAAGATTACGAAACTTGGTGCGTCATGCTTGTAATCTTGGTGGAATATCAGGCTCGGGTTGTAGACCGGGGTTGGTCTTGATTGCCTGTTCCTCTGGATCCCGTACGCGATATCATATAGACTCCATCCGTATTCTTGAGCCCAATCGCTTCCTGCCAATCCTCCGGTTTTCCAATTTCCTGGAAAAGGGGGAATTCCTCCAACTCCGTGTTGTCCTTGGTATGCCATCATGGTTCTAAGGATGATGTCCAGAATCCTCTTGTAGATGTCATCTGTTGGGTAGTTAGTTCCTCCGTTTGGTTCGGTTTTGGAGTCTGATAGTACCCATGCATCTCCTGCAAAGTGGAATGCCGTTGCTTCGTCTGGCATATCTACTAGTTCCCAGGCCCATCCTAGGCGTCTCTTCTTGGCCTTGGTGATCGTGCCCTGGTATTCCTGTTATTTGGCGGCCTTGGTGGTTCTCCGCCTGCTCCAGCCGTGGGTCCTCTTGGCTGTGGTGGAGTTGCTCTGGTTAGCCGCGATAGGATCCTCTGGGTTTCACTTTGCGTATCTCTTGTCCCTTCTACTCTTCTAAGTAGTTCCTCGTTTTCGCGGCGTGCTCGTTCCCGACTTTCTTGTAGCTGTCGGTGGGCACTGTCATCCAATCTTTGTCGCACTCTTCCTGTTGGCAACGCGTTTCTTGCTGTTTCTTCCGGTATCGGTGCGAAAGGATTTGGCTGGGTCCTCGACCTTTCTGGTGCCCTTGGTGTTGCGATTTCTTCGTCGTTTGTGGTCCACGGGCTTGGTTGGAAGCGAAGTTCCCTTACTTTCTGCTTTGCTTCTGTTGCGGCCGTGATTCGGGTCGCTGTTTGGGCAATAACCCCTGGGTTTGCTGCTCTTCTTTGGCCCAATCTTGCCGTGGCTGCGATGATATCGTCTGTGGTTGTTGGCCTTGTTTGTGCGATATCTTCCAATCTCCTCCTTTCTTCTTGAACATCTGGTGTTCTTGGGGTTGACAGGATGTTAATGGCCGTTCTTGGCTGGTTGATTGAAGTAGCTTTCTCCTACTTCTTCTGCGCCGTGCCAGTTTCCGTCGTTTTCCTTTTTCAGCCGTCAATCTCATTGTCTGATTGATTCTTTCCTCCGGCCAGTTGTGTTTCTCCAATAGGTACTTGAAGAATTTTTGTTGTACGGATAGAATTGATCTTCCTCCGTGTTCGTCGATACTCAACAGGACTTGTAGTTGAACGTCCTTGAAGTGACCTCCGAGTTGGTTGGCTACGAAGATTGCGCTTTCGTACCTTACTGGGGGTCGCTTTCTGATGATTATCTTCACCTTCTGGTATCCGTCTTCTAGGTAATCTGAGACGTTTCTTGGGATCTCCCTGAACTTCGGGTTTCTTCCGTCCGCTGTGTTCTGGAAGGATTTTCTCCAAAATGAGGTCCATTTTGAGATTCCTTCGACGTGTGTTGTGTCGATGGTTCCTTCACTTGGGATTGTGTTGGCTGTCTCTCCGTCCGACTGGTGGCCTTCTTCAGGTTCTCCGTGGATGGTTTCTTCCATTTCGTCGATCCTTGTCCTGAGCTCTTGCTGCTCGATTGGGGCAGCTGGGTTCTGATCTCCTTGGATGCCTGAGAACCATTGCTCTGTGACCGTTGACGTAGGCCTTGGCTGTCTTTGTAGCGGCGCGCTTTCTTCTGATCTGCGGCTTGCTCGGCTCGCTCTGCGGCTTGCTACTTGTTCCTCGAGTTCAGCAATTCGTGCCTGTTGTCTGACGATTTGCTCTTGGAGTCTTTTTTCCGACTCTGTTTCGGCTTCAATGCTATTGCTTCTGAAGCGGAATAGCGTTGTTCCGTAGGGGGCTGACGTTGCGCGTTCAGTTTCATTATGAACGTTGATGTTGTTGGCTGCCATTTGTCTTGATCCTCCGGACTGATCCAAATCTCAGTATCTAGCGGCTAATCTTGGACGGTCGGTTGGTTACGAATGTCGTTAAGGGCTTATACTTCCGCTGAGAGTGACTTCTTCGTCTCGAGGCTAAGCTTTAAGATCACCGCAAAAAAAGTGAGTGCGAAGCTGCTGCTTTTTGAGAGTGATAGCGTAAAAGCTATTGTGGGTTTATTGGGGTTTTTTTGTGTTTTTAAAAGGTGAGGAATTCGAGTTCCAATACACCTGTATTTATACAGTTTTTAGAGCTTTCGCTTCTGCTAGTCCTATACTATTCGTAGCTCTCTCGGTGCTATCGCGGTGTCTTCTCTTTTCCCTTTTGGGAGTTATTTAGCAGTCCAGACTAGCAGTGCTAGTCTTCGACAGATCCTTTCCTTATAAGGATTCTCCGCTGTCCCACACGCTACTTCCCCATTCGTTTGCTTCATCCGCGAAGTCTGCCGGTGTTGCACCATTGATTATTTCCTGCAGTTCTTCTGCTGATAATTCCGTGCTTGTTCCTTCGCTTGATGCGGTCGTCAGTAGCCATAGCTCTTCTTGCTTTCTGATCAGCTTGTTGAGCGTCTTCATTTCGCTTGCCTTGACCCGGGTGATCATGCTTGGGGTCAGGCCTTTGACTCTTCCATAGAACTCCTCCGTGAGTTCGTGAAAGAGCATTCGACAGCTCCTTATCTTGGTTTTTATGTAGTCCAGTTCAGTTTTTCCTAATGTTTTCCCATTAGCTGTCTGGACTTCTGCCTTGATGTTCTTCGTAATGGCCTTCATTGCCTGCTTTCTGGCTTCTTCGATTGAGAACCCTCTTTGCACCAGGGCTTGGCTTCTGTCTTCCCAGACCTTGCTAATTTCTAGGTAGCACTTGATTGCTGATACGTAGAATTGGTCCGCTCTTTTTTCGATTACCAGCGCCTTTGCCAGTAGGTGGGATTCCTTGAAGCCGAACTCCAGGTTTGCGACGTCTTCATCCGTCGGTTCATACCATCCGGCCAGGTGCCAGGCTCTGATTTCCTTGAATCTTTTCAAGACTCTTTTCGCCGCGGTTGATAGTCCTTCTTCGCTTGCTTCCGCGAGGACTTGCTGTACCGTTGGCAGTTCCGCCGTTATTGTTGGCCCTTGATTCATTCTTGGGGCTGCGATTCTTGCTCGCAGTTCTTCCTCGTTTTCCGCGAATCTTTCTTCCCTTGATGTCCGGGTGATTGCGGCTTCTTGAACTTCACTTCTCAGTTCTTCCTGGTCAGCGGCTGGTGTTTCTGGAACGATTTCTCCTTCGTCCTCTGTGAGTATTTGTTCTTCTCCAACCGGTTGTGCTAACCTTGAGATTCTTCTGGCTCGAGTCCGCCTAGCCCCTGTTGCTGTTCTGAACTCCCTGAGTTCTTGAACTTGTTGATGCAGTTGCTCCGTGAGTTCTGCATCTTCCTGGGCTTGCTGTACCATTTCCTGATATCGGTCTTCGATTCCCATAGCGTGGTGCTCGAGCTTCTTTATCCTATCCTCCATATATGCCAGTGTTGCTTCTTTCGGGATTTCGATAATCCTTTCCCTGCAGTACAGGCATATTCCTCCGATGTTTTCCTCTACGTCCTTGATGGTTCCGTCTTCGAGGGTGGTTTCGCCGACCTTAATTCTCTTGTGGTTGGCGTACACCATTCCCACGCATTTGAGGTGGATCGTCCGGTCGCATGCCGGGCAGCTGAAGCGGGCTTGGTTCTCCCCGAATTCTTCTAAGCATCCGATGCATGCTGGTTCTTCCTCCCTTGGTCGTTTAAGAGATATTACCATCTCTACATATCCTTCTGCTTCTCTGAAGTAGAGGGCCTTGTCGTGTCGGACTAGGATTAGGATTGCTTCGTTTGGCTGAAGCTGCTCCATAGCTTCTCTGGCTCCGAACATCATTCTTTTTGGTAGAATGTCCGGCGGGATCCTCTGTCCTTCTTCTAGGATTGGTGCTCCTCCGGCTACCATTGTCCACTATGTCATCTGCAAAGGCTCCCACCTTCCACACCACACTATAGATTGAGAGCCCTAGATCCTATCCATCAAGGGTTCCAATGAAAGGGCATAGAGAATAGAAGACAGTGGATCCCTTTAAGGAACTCCCCTCCCCAAGGGGAATACCAAGCCCTGGTGATTATTACACATCAGTGCTGCCCTACTTCTCTTCAAAAGATTCAACATAGAGGCTCAGAATTGTGGTGGAACACTAATTCTGTCCAGTACTTTGTCCAGCCACACCTGCTGAATGTGGTCATAGGCCTTCTCCTGGTCCAAGAAGACCAATCTCCTATCCAACTCACTAGCCTAAGCCTCTTTAATGACTCCATAGACCCAAGCCATTCCATCTCTAATAAGTCTGCCTCCAACAAAGCCCTGCTGCTTCTCTTTTTTTTTTTTTTTTTTTTTTTTTTTATAGTCTCCCCACTGCTTCTCACCTAGTACCTATTGAGCAACCTTCTGTAATCTAGCCATGATCACCTTAGTAATCATCTTCTTGTCTATATTCAGAAGCATAATTAGTCTCTAATTTTTCTAGTCCTCTCTTCTGTCCTTATTCTTATATAATAGGGCCATCAGCTCTAGATCCTATCCTCTGACCCACTTATTATTCAGAAGTACAAAGTTACAAAAGGTTGCCATCTCTCCTAATACTTCAGGGACCCTTGCTATCTTCTTTTAAAAGTTTCAAGGTAATCCATCCTCTCCTGGTACTGTCCCTAGCTTAGTTGCCATAAGAACTCTCTAGATCTCCTTCTTTTGAACTGATAGGATCAAATCTCTCAGGTCCTCTATCTGTAGCAGCTCTTAATCCTCTAGAGTATCTTCAATTGCTTCAGTATCAGCTCTCTCTTTCTCTTCACTCCACAGATCTCTCCACCTCTCCTTCAGCAATCTTAATATCTGCTAAGTACTATATACTAGTTCACTCTCTGCATCAAAGACTTCATTCCAACAATACCACACCCTTCTTGTCTGGAGAAGTCTCAACAAATATTTAGTAGGCCTCTCACTCTCCTCAAGCCCCTACTATCTCAGCCTAGCTGCCATACTTTTTATATATATCTCCTCCTCCTCTCTCAGTATCTATTATAACTCCACTACTTCAAACTTAGCTTGCATCAATCTCTAATTATCCACCTCTCCAAAATTTAATAAATCTGTCTATTCTATCTATAGTCTGACTAACCTATTAGAAGCCCACTTCACCTTTCTCCTTCTCTGCCTCCCAGCCTCTCTATTAGCTTTATCCCAGTAATCTCTCATAGTCTCTTTCAGCTTTATTTACTGAATATCCACAGGTGAGCCCTCATGTATCCAACCAGCAATCTTCACCTATATATCCTCTATCCAAGGGTTCCACAGCACCTTCTCAGTCAGCAGAGAGAAGTTAAGATATTAATATCTAGGTCCATCTCCACTCTTCCCAAACTGTCTCTACCCTAATAGTCTCTAGTGATCAGACCATAGGTATCACTTAACCTCCAATGACTTCCAAATATCCATACTCTAGTATTTAACTGTCAGTATCTAGTCAATCCTTATATCTAGACCATTTATCTAGTATATATAGATCCTCTTTTCTCCCCATAGTATCCTGCTTACATCTCTTAAGAAGCTAAGGTTTTCTACCTCTTTCCATAAGTCTAGGCCACTACTCCTTCCACTGGTACTCCTTCTACCATCAGTTTGATCTATCTGAAGATTCTGTACTATATTAAAGTCACTCTCCAGAATATTCACTCCATCCTCCAAGAGGGCACCCTCTTCTAATAGACTCTTGATCCATGCAATCCTCTTACTCTGAGCCATAGGACAGTAGCAGGATTCTATCTTCACTGGCTCTCAACCAGGGCAAATCCATTCCCCCTATACTAAATGATCTCTCCAGTTCCTGACACCCCCTAACTCTCCTCTACTACTCTATACCAGAATAGCCACTTTGCCCTCCCAAACAGTAGTGCCCCCCCATTCTCTAGTCTATTCCTCTTGATCCAGATCATTCTCACAATATACATCCTACAACAGAAAGAGATCAGTCTCTAATCTCTTAAACTAAGTGAAAATGTTTTTCATCTTCCAGAGCTCTGTAGTCTATTCATATTCAGCAAAAAAATATTAGTTGTAGTATACATTAGAAATAATGTTTAAATGAAAGGACTCTTTATAACTCAGCCCTCATCTCTCTCCTTACCAGATCTATTCTCTATTCAGTAGAATTTTCCATATTCAGCATCTTATCTGCCTTCAGTCTAGTTAGAAGATTAGCTAGTTCTATATCTTTTTTTCTCTTCCATTATGTCTCTATACTCCTGACATACACTCTGCTAGAGTTGAAGGCCCCTCCTCTGCTTCTACCAAAAGACAGCCTGTTTTCCTATAATTGCTGCTAATTCCTTCTCTCTTGCCTCATTGACCTCATATCCCTTCTCCTCTATGAAGATGGCTAACACCTCTACCTTGAGTGCCTCTACTACTCTATCTCTATATAGTACTCTTTTCTAATACTTCTCACTGATAACTCTTAAGTCCACATTTCTTAATTCCTCAGCTACCAAGTTATGTATCATATGGTATATCTACCACAAGTCTCCAATATCTTTTCCCTCAGGAGTATCTAGCCATCCCATACTCAGCATTGACAAATTAATTCCAGTACTAGCAGATTCTTCCTACTTCTCATCTGAGACATCCACTAGCTCATCCTCCTTAGGTTTTGTGATCTGACCCCCCATCTTAGTCTTGGGAACTCTAAATTAGACTCTATATATATCTCTCATCTCTACATCCTCTTCAACTATTTACCTCCTAGAGCTAGTTAGTGCTCTATCATTCTTATCATCCTCAAAGACCTCTAGTATACTATTATTATATAGTGTCTGATCTCTTTTTTTTTTTT
>RBNI01003390.1:0-15956 GCA_003990745.1 Jimgerdemannia flammicorona
TTTTTTAATAGACTCAATGTTCTGTGGATTTTTATTGGAAGAGAACTTAGACTATATAGACCAAAACCCTCCCCCACCACTCACCAAGAACTGCTCCCCCATGAACCTAGGCTAACTATTGTCCAGCAGCTTGACCATGCCAGGTACAGCAGGGCCTATGTTAGCCTGTATCTCATTCTGCACACCATGCTCTTCCTATCACCAGGGGGAACTCAGCCATATACTAATGACTGAAAGTATATGCCCAAAACCCCAATATATGTATAAGGCCACACTTGAGCCAAATAGAGACTAGCCCCTGCCACCCCAAAGAGAATGACAGATAAAGAAAAAACCCTCATCAAAGTACATCACAGTGGGTAGGGCCTGGTTCTCCTAGATGAGGTGAGTAGAGGACTTATATATGAGGTAGGAGGAAACCCCCAATACCCCACTACTTAAGCCTACAGGCCTCAATAATATTGCCATATCAGCTCTCAGTTCTAGTTAAGTATAGCCAAGATGCCTGAAATAGATAGCCTCAGGCCCCCCAACGCCCCTCAATGACTGGGACCCAACCTGCCAAATTGTCAAAAGAAGCTGAGAGTGTCACCTACCACCTAACTACTCTGTATCAATCAAAAGGCCCCACTGAAGCAGCATCTGCCCCAGCCCTGATGACTGCCCCCAGACTGGCACCCTACTGGTTTACCATTATCACTCTTCCTCCTATCTGTGACAGCCATCTCCCCTCCTATCTCAACAACACCTGAAAAACAGTCACCTACATCAGAACCATGCTCATCACAAAGCTCACCAAAGCTGGAGAGCCCCACCATAGGCACTGAGGACCTGCAGATAACCTACACTAGGCACTTGATGCCCAAGGTTGGCCAACTCTCTATATAGCCCATAATACACCAAGACAATATCTTGTTGACAATGGCAAAAGGAAGAAGAAGCAGTACTCCTTACTTTGCTACCTTACTGGTTACAATGGTTTGGTAGGCAACCTCTGAGTCCACTTTTCACAACTATTACCCCCTCTACCTCAGGTTGGTTTGCTGTACCTGTTGCAGGGCAGTGGGGGGAAGACAATAGTGATGAGTTGCCCCTTTATCAGTGTCTGATTGGTGTTTTCTCCACTTTTTCACAGTTTCTAGTATCTTCAGCTGTATCTGGAGTGCATCTGTTTTGGTGTGGCACTTTCTTCCTTTTGTTATTGCCAACAAGGTGTTGTCTTGGTGCATCATAGATTACATATGGAGTCAGCTGACCTTGGGTATCAAGTGCTCAGTGTAGATTACCTATAGGTCCTTGGTATCTATGGTGGGGCCCTCTGGCTTTGGCAAGCTTCCCAGCAAGTACAGTTCTGGTATAGGTGACTGTTTTTTGAGTGATGTCAGGATGGAAGAGGAGATGGCCATCACAGATAGGAGAAAGGGCAATTACAGTGAACCAGTAGAGTGCCAGGCTAGGGGCAGTCATCAGAGCTGAGGCAGGTACTGCTTCAGTGGGGCCTTTTGATTGGTGCAGAGTGGTTAAGTAGTAGGTATCACTCTTGGCTTCTTTTGGTGATTTGGCAGATTGGGCCCTGGTCATTGGGTGGGGTCAGGGGGCCTGAGGCTACCCATTTTAGGTGTCTTGGCTACACTCAACTAGAATCGGGAGCTGACACAGCAACATGATTGAGGCTTACAGGCTTGAGTAGTGAGGTATTGAGTGTATCCTCCCACCTCATGTGTAAGTCCTTTACTTACCTCAACTGGAAGAACCAGGCCCTACTCACTATGATGTACTTTGATGAGGGTTTTTCTTTGCCTATCATTCTTCTTAATGTGGCAGGGGCTATTCTATTTGGCTTGGGCATGGCCTTGTACATATGTTGGGGTCTTGGGTATGCACTTTCAGTCATTGGTATTTGGCTGGGTTCCCTCTGATGGTAGGGAGAGCATGTTGTGCAGAATGAGGTATGGGCCAATATAGGCCCTGCTGCATCTGGCATAGTTGAGCTACTAGACAATAGCTAGTCTAGGTTAATGGGGGGCAGTGCTTGATGGGTGGTGGGGGAGGGTTTTGGCCTATATAGTCTAGGTTTCCTTCCAATAAAAATCCATGGGAATTGAGTCCATTAAAAAAAAAAAAAAAAAAAAGCCAAAGGAAGAAGATGCTGCACCAAAACAGATATACCCCAGATGCAGCTGAAGGTACCAGAAACTGCAAAAAAGTGGAGAAGACACTGATCCAACACTGATAAAGGGGCAACTCATCACTATTGCCTCTCTCCCACCATGTCTATACAGACACAGCAAATCAACCTGAGATAGAGAGAGTAATAATAGGGGAAAGGGGACTCAGAAGGTTGCCTACCAAACCTTGTGACCAGTAAGATAGTGGAGAAAGGGATGCAAGCTGTCCCATCTCTGATAAGTCTGCCTCTAACAAAGCTCTACTACTTCTCACCTAGTATCTGTTGGACAACCTTCTGTAATCTTGCTATAATCACCTTAGTAACTATCTTCCTGTCCATATCCAGAAGCATGATTGGTGCCAGTTCTTCCAGGCCTCCCTTGTTCCCTTATCCTTATACAACAGGGCCATCAGCCCAAGATCCTACTCTCCAACCTACTTACCATTCAGAAGAACAAGGTCACAGAGAGCTGCCATCACTCCTAATACTCCAGAGACCCTCACCATCTTCTTCCAGAAGTCCCAAGGTAATCCATCCTCTCCTGGTGCTGTTCCAAGCTTAGTTTCTACAAGAACTCTCTAGATCTCCTCCTCTGGACTAATAGGATCAAATTCCCCAGGCTCTCTACTTGTAGCAGCTCTCAATCCTCCAGAGTATCTCCAATTACCTCTGCATTAGCACTCCCTTCCTCCTCACTCCACAGACCCCTCCACCATTCCTTCAGTAACTTCAAGATCTGTTGTATATTATATACCATTTCACCCTCTGCATCAAGGACTTCATCCCATTGATGCCACACCCTTCTTGCCTGGAGAAGCCTTGATAAGTACCTAGTAGACTGCTCACCCTCCTCAAGCTCCTGCCACCTCAGCCTAGGCCATTCCTTTCATATGTATCTCCTTCTCCTCTCTCAATCCCTGTTGCAACTCCACTACCTCCAGCTTTGCTTGCACCAATCTCCAATCATCCACCTCTTCAGAATTTATCAACTCTGTCTATTCCATCTGCAATCTAACCAATCTATTGGAGGCACACCTCACCCTTTTCCTTTTTTATCTCCCAGCATCCCTACCAGCTCTACTCCAGTAAACCCTCACAGCCTCCTTTAGCTTCATCCACTGGACCCCCACTGGCAAGCCCTCATGTATCCAGCTTACAATCTTCCCCTGGATGTCCTCAACCCAAGAGTCCCATAATATCTTCTCAACCAGCAGAGAGGAGTTAAAGCACTAATGTCTAGGTCCATCTCCACTCCCCCCAAACTGCTCCTACCCTAACAGTCTCCAGTGATCTGACTATGGGCACTACTCCACCTCCAGAGTCCTCCAAATATCTATGCCCCAGCATTTAGCTGTCAGGATCCAGTCAATCTTTGTACTAAGACCATTCACTCAGTGTATATAGATCCTTCTTTCTCCCCACTATATTCTGTCCATATCCCCTAAGGTACTAAGGTTCTCACCACTCCTTCCTCCAGTACTCCTCCCTCCATCAGTTCTATCTAGCTGAAGATTCTACACCATATTGAAGTCCCCACTCAGAACATCTACCCTATCCTCCAAGAGAGTACCCTCCTCTAAAAGATTCTTAATCCATGCAATCTACTCACTCCTAGCTGCAGGACAGTAGTAAGAGCCAACTCTCACTGGCTCTCACCCAGGTTGATGTCATTTCCCCTATACCAAACAGTCTCCCCAGCTCCTGATTTCACCTAAATCTCCTTTACCTCTCTATACCAAAATCACCACTTTGTCAATCCAAGCTGCAGTACCTCCTCATTCTCTAGTCCACTCCACTTGATCCACATTATCCTTGCAACATATATCCTGCAGCAGAAAGAGATCAGCCTCTAATCTCTTAAGCTAAGTGAAAACACCCAGATCCCCATAACCCATTCACATTCAGAGAAAAAATGTTAGTTGTACTATTCATTGGGAATAATATTTAGAAGAAAGGTCTCTTTACAACTTGTTCCACCTCTCCTCTCTTGCTAGATCCATTCTCTGCTCTACAGTAGACTCCACTCTTGCTAGTTTATCTGCCTCCAATCCAGCCAGAAGATCAACCAGTTCCACACCCTCCTTCTCTTCCATCATATCTCTGTACTCCTGATATACACCCTGCCAAAGTTGGAGTCCTCTCCTCTACTCCCACCAGAATGCAGCACACTCTCCAGTAGCCACCTCAAACTCTTTCTCCCTTCCCTCATCAACCTCATATCCCTCCTTCTCCATGAAGATTGCCAATACCTCAACCTTGAGAGCCTCCACTACATCATCTCTCTGAAGCACTCTTTCCCAATACTCCTTACTGACAACTCTCAAGTTCTTCTCTCCCAACTCCTCAGCTGCCAAGTTATGCATAATACAGTACATCCACTACAGGTCTCCAATATCTTTCCCCCCAGGAGTGTCTGACCTCCCCTTACCCAGCATAGTGGTATCCATCCCTGCACTGGCAGATTCTTCCCACTCTCCATCTGAGACATCCCTCAGCTCATCCTCCTGAAGTCCTACCATCTGTCTTTCCATCACCACATCAGGGACTCCAAACCTAACCTCTATGTGTACCTTTTTTTTTTTTTTTTTTTTTTTTTTTATTTTTATTTTTATAACTTCTATGTATATCCCTCATCTCAACATCCTTACTACCTTGCATCTTTCCAGGGCCAGCTGGTGCTCTTCTATCCTCATCATCCTTAAAGACCTTCAGTATACTATTATCATACAGTGCCTGATCCCACACTCTCCTCTCTGTCTGAACATCTGTCTTCCTTAGCTCCTCTCTGCTACTAGCCCAAGCACTCACCTTCATCCTCTCAAGTCCCTCTGCTCCACTCACCACCTTGACAGCACTCTCCTTCATACTAGCCAACAGCTCTCTCTACTGCTTCCTCTCTTGGGCCCTCTCCCACTGCCTCTTATCTATGCAGACATACTTCCCCTCTACTATCTCCAAATGCATCAAATCCACATAGGTCTTCCAAGCTTTCACTCTATATTCCACCACTCCTCCAAGTTCTTCCAATGCCTCCAGAAGGTCCTCCTCCTCCTCCTCACTCCTCTTCACCCTTGATACCTTATAGATGAAGGCCCTCCACAATATTACTAAAGGCCAGTCACTCATCTTTCCAGTGGCCTCTCTCCCAGCCAGGCAAATCCTAATATTCACATCTTTAGTCCTGAAAGTGGTCCCCTCTCATATCTGAAATCCAATATCCACCACATCACCATACCCTGCCATCACCTCCTCAATTCTCCTCCTAGTCTCAACTGTCATCACTATAGGTACTCCCTTTACCAGTAACTGAACCACTCTGGGGTCCTACCTCAGACAGTACACTATGGGGACCACCATCTCTCCTATAGCCACTCCAGTCTTCAATGTTTCTTCCAGTGAGCCTGCCTCCTCAAAACCCACTTTGACTCCCTCCAGTCCCTTCAGGAACTTCACTGAGGCAGCTCCAGTCACTTGCTTTGAGATAATCTCCAGAACCATTCTTGCTGTCACCACTAAGCCCCAGAAGCACAAGGTTGCCACAAACTCCAAGATCAACTTCTTGAGTAACAGTGCCACTGCCAGCCCCATCACACTATCAGCCACATCTCTCTTCCTCTTTGGTCCCATCAGCCCAGTTCTCCCCTCAACAGTCACATCTGAGTCATACCACCATCAGTAGTCCCCTCCCTACCCCCAGCTGCTATTATACCAGCCCTTCTACCCACTGGCCTAGATGCTCAACCCCCTGGTTCCACCTCTCTCTGCTTCCCCTTCTCTCCTGCCTGACCTCTCTGAGATCCAACAGGCCATCCTCCACTCTTCAGCATATCAGCAAAGCTCCTCCCCCTCTGCCCTCCTGCCCCTCCTCCAGTGCCACTACCACTGACTGAGCTGCCCTGCCCACTTGGACCACTGAAAGACCCCATCCCTAGTCTATACCCTCATCTGATATGTTGCCAGTTGAAGGCTCCAGGTCCACCCAACCTAGTATGTATGTTGGCTTGCTTGTTGGTTGCCATGACCTTAGTGCCTTTCTCCAATAAATGCTTTGAAAGTATGTTGTAAAAGTATGTGTAACATGAGTGGTAGCTGACACCATACCAGTCCAGTACACTGTACCATCCAGGAACACTTGCCATAGATAGCCATCTATAATTAGCTATGAATAACCAGTAGCAACCACAACTATATAAAATACCCCAGAGACAAGAGTGAATAAACCTCAGTCTGAAAATCAAAAGCAAAAGCCAATTGTTGGTATACTTAGGAGGAGAAACCTGCCAACGAGCCACTGCCAAGAAGTTGTGAGCTATTTTCCACTCTGGTCCACTTTCCGATACAAGTTATTTAATTAGGAAGAGTCCGCGCTATCCGCCGTTCCCAGTCCATCCGACGTAACCCCGCGCAAACGAAGCCAGTCTTGACGTAACTTTGCCAAGAATCCGCGCCATCCGAGTTATCAAGTTATCCGATATTCCCAGAAGAGCTCGCCGATTCAGGAGAATCCGCGCCAAACCAAAGTTATGCCAAACCAAAGTTATCCGAATTATCCGCCAAACCGAGTTATCTGAATTATCCGCCATCCGAGTTATCCGAGTTATCAAGTTACCCGCCAAATCCGCATAAGGAATACCGCCAAGATCGTTCCGCCAGAAATCGCATACTTTTAGAGATCGTCACTCAAGAAGGAAACCGCTAAATTGCCAGATCGTCCCGCCAGAAATCGCATACTTTAGGAGATCGTCGCGCTACACAAGATTGTCACGCAGAAATCGCATAAGGAATCCGCTCACGCCACACACAAATCGCCGCCAAGAACCCGTCCCAATAAGGAAATCGACCGTTGTATCCAGATTGACTATTATACCACTAAATACCAACAAGGAATCTTAGAACATTTTGTTGCTTTTAACAAAGTAACTGGGGGCTCAAGCCAAACTACACCAACCCCCAACCTTGTAATTTTCCTCCATTGAGCCGGGCACGTTATAATATCATTCACAATGGTCAAGATAATCCCAGTGTTCTTTATGTTGGTCAGATAAAGTCACAGAATAACATTTACAGGGCCATAACCATAAGCCACCGACAGGTTATTCGACAATGACGTGAATGTGCTTGTAGGATAAGGTTTTCGCAAGACCCAGCCCGAATTCTCAAATAACGACCGAGAAGGAGAATACAGAAATAACCTACCTAGCGACAAAGTTAACGATAAGTAACCTGTTGATAGAGTATCTTACAATGCTCCTCTCGAGACAACACAACTGATCGCCAACCTATGAAGGTTCAATGACTAACTTGCGCGGCACCATTTCACTATTGGAAATCATGAGGTTAAAGGAACCAACAAGCAACACGCTTTCTTAAGTCGTTCGAGCTTTCCCAAGCTGCGCGTTGTTACAATTATTTTTAACGTCCAATACATTTCGAAATTTGCCGAACTACACTCCTCTTTGAACACCGTCCTGAATTCACCACCCTCACCATGAACACTCTAAGTGAATTGTAACATATTTATTAAAATATTTGTTATGCATTGAAATCGATCGTCAACTTTTTTTTTTTGTTTTTGTTAAATCTCCAAATGAAAGCTTGAACGCCGCTGGTAGCGTACCTTTTGGGGAGACCACTTTTAATACGTGAAGATTTAGTGCGGTGCACATATGAAATAGATTGATAATAACTTTGAAACTCAACAACGAATGCTCGAACACACTTGGCAACCAGCACAGCAAGAAATGCCCCAAGCTCAATGTCATCGACGCAGACAACGGGTATATCATTATAAGCTGAGTCTGTCATTATGGAGGCGATGTTGCCCTTGAGGCTAAGACAACTATTGGAATGCACGTCCAGTTAGTGTTTGATTATGCCTTGGTTTGGGTTGCGGATTTAAACGTTGACTTGATCGATTTATAATGAAAATATTGAGAAACTACTATGGTGTCGCAAAATAGGAGAAAAGTATATAAACTTAGTTATCAATTAAAGTACTAACAGTTTAGAGGCAGGTAATTCAATATATTTAAGATTATATTGCGCATGGGAGCTCTGATCGACGCCCGGAGAACCCCATGAGAAGGGAAAACCTCTCCTGGAAAAGTTCCCGAATGCCAACACCATTTAAAAAATCATCTCAATCATCCTGATGAATCCATACGCCGGCAAAGCAGTTTCCAATCCCCAGCCATTCTATCTTGGGATTTCTAGGCTGCAGTAATAACTCATCTGCCTCCGGGCCCTCAAGTACCAATATCGTCGCCGCGAAACTGTCCGTAATAACACACGATGATTATATGGATCGACGACAACGATTGCAGTGGGCCCGTAAATGTATTGATGATCGAATGTCAGAGCTCAGACCTCGAACCAGCAGGGAGTAGGAATAGGATCACCTTTTTCAGATTGGCGCCTGTACTCCATCGTCTTCAATACTGCAGAAGAGTTTTCCTACCGCGTGATTGGAAATCGCGAATGATCCCCAGCTTCTGCTCAGGCGTCATGCATGCAGACACAATCTCTGGGTATTGTAACGTGCCCGGCTCAATGGAGGCAAATTACAAGGTTGGGGTTGATGTAGTTTGGCTTGAGCCCCCAGTTACTTTGTCAAAAAGCAACAAAATGTTCTAAGATTCCTGAGGTCCTTGGTGTTTAGTGGTATAATGGTCAATCTGGATACAGAGGTCGATTTGTGTGTCGATTTCCTTATTGGGACGGTTCTCTGGGTGTAGTGGCGATTTTGTATGATGGATGATTTGGTGTAGCGTGATGATCTCTGTATAGCACAGTGACCTCCTTATGCATGATGGTCTGGCAATTTAGCAGTTTACTTATGCGATTTCTGCATGATGATCTCTGTGTAGCACAATGATCTCTGTGTAGCGGGATGGGTTCCTTATGCAGAGCGGTCTGGTAATTTGGCAGGTTCCTTATGCAATTTGGTGGATAACTTGATTTGGCATCGCCTGAATCGGTCTCACTGGGAAGAGAGGGTAGTGCAGATTCTTCTGAACCGGGCTCACTGGGAATGGACGAATAATTCGGATGGCACAGATAACTTGGATAACTTGGATGTCGCAAATTATTCCTGAATCGGCGGGTCTTCTGGGAATATTGGATAACATGATAATGTGGATAACTCAGATAACTCGGATGATGCAGATTCTTCCTGAATCGGCTGGCTTCTCAGAAATAACTCAGATGGCACAGATTGCAGATTCTTGGCAAGTTATGTCAAAGACTGGCTTCATTTGTGCAGGGTTACATTGTGGACTGGCTCCACTGCGAAGTTGCATCAGAAGACTGGCTTGTGGCAAGTTTCCTTAAGGCAGGCTCTCTGGGAATAGCAGCAGATTACTCAAATGGTGACAAAGTTCTTTACTCAAACTTGGCAGATTTCTTCAGGCTTATCTGGCAAGCAAACCAAAAATAGACTCATTCTTTGTATCAGAAGTAGACTGGAGTAGAAATGGCAAAGCTCACAATCCCCTAATAGTGGCTTTAGAGTGGGCATTTCTCCTAAGTGTTGCAATCCAGTTCCTTTATGATCAAGTGGCTTTTGGCAGGTATATCCTTCAAAGTATAGTAGGCAGACTTGTCTTTTGCTTTGAATTTCAGAACTTTTCAGACTCTTTTCTTAAAAATGGACTTATTTTTTGTATCAAAAAGTAGACCAGAGTAGAAATGGCAAAGCTCACAATCATCTAGTAGTGGCTTTAGAGTGAGCAATTCTCCTAAGTATTACAATCTAATTCCTTTAGGATCAAGTGGCTTTTGGCAGGCATATCCCTCAAAGTGCAGTAGGCAGACTTGTCTTTTGCTTTGAATTTCAGAACTGAGGTTTATTCACTCTTGTCTCTGGGATATTTTATATATTTTGGTTGCTATCTGGTTGCTATCTGGATAATTATAGATTTACTATTTCTGATAATATTTTGGTGTGTCTACAGAACATGAGTGTGTCCATGGGAAATGAGTGTGTCTGCAGGACATAAGTGTGTCTACAGGATATGAGTATGTCTGCCAGATATAGATGTGTCCTCAGGATATAGATAAATAACCTTGATTTAGTATCCTGGCTAATTATAAGTATAGTAGGCATGAGTAACTATGCTATGCTGGGGGTTCATGTCATCTAGCTATATTATAGCATTTGCTCATCACATCAGCCTCCACTGAAGGATAGTCTGTCTCAGACTGTTTTTCAGTCATCATCCCAATAAGCATAAGCAGCTTCTGCATCTATACCTGTTCTATCATCATCATTATCTATACTATGATCACTCTATTCTAAGGACTTCTCTTTTATCTTAGGGAATAGAGTCTTAACTGGTGAATGATACTGAGATAGTAGATAGAGTTATCCTTTGGAGATCATTCAGAGAGAACTGGGTCTGGGTTAAAGCTGAAGAACTCAATTAGTAGATTGTGTATAGTCTTTCTACAGCAGTGGTATTTCTTCTATTTATATCAGTAGTATTGTGGACATAGGCCAGGTCTGGGAGGGAAAGATTCTGCAACTGTTCTTCAATTGCATAGTAGGCCTATAGCTGGTAGACCTGGAGTAATCTCTTGGCCAGAGTGAGGTTTTCTTAGTGAATCTGGATTCTTTGAAGATATGTTTCATTGGGTTCTTGGAGCTGTAATAGGGGAACTAATTTTTTTTTTTTTTTTTTAACGAACTCATGTCCCACAGATTTTTATTGGAAGGGAACCTAGACTATATAGGCCAAAACCCTCCCCCACCACCCACCAAGCACTGCCCCCCCATTAACCTAGGCTAGCTATTGTCCAGCAGCTTGACCATGCCAGGTGCAGCAGGGCCTATGTTGGTCCGCATCTCATTCTGCACACCATGCTCTCCCTACTACCAGGGGAAACCCAACCATATGCCAACAACCGAAAGCACACACCCGAGAACCCAATGTATGTACAAGGCCATGTCCAAGCTGAATAGAATAGCCTCTGCCACTCCAAAGAGAATGACAGACAAAGAAAAACTCTCATCAAAGCACAATACAGTGGGTAGGGCCTGGTTCTCCCAGTCGAGGTGAGTAAAGGACTTACATGTGAGGCGGGAGGAAACCCCCAATACCCCACTACTCAAGTCTGTGGGCCTTGATCATGTTGCTGTGTCAGCTCCTGATTCCAGTTGATTGTAACCAAGACGCCTGAAATGGGTAGCCTCAGACCCCCTGACCCCCCCTGATAACTGGGGCCCAACCCCACTGACCGTCAAAAGAAGCTGAGAGTGACACCTACCACCTAACTGCACTGCACCAATCAAAAGGCCCCACCGAAGCAGTACCTGCCCAGCCCCAATGACCGCCCCCAGCCTGGCACCCTACTGGTCCACCATAATCACCCTTCCTTCTATCTGTGACAGCCATCTCCCCTCCCATCCTGACAACACCCAAAAAACAGTCACCTATGCCAGAACTGTGCTCGCTGGGAAGCTCGCCAAAGCCAGAGGGCCCCACCACAGGTACTAAGGACCTGCAGGTAACCTACACTGAGCACTTGACACCCAAGGTCAGCCAACTCCCTATATAGCCCAAGACACACTGAGACAACTCCTTGTTGGCAACAGCAAAAGGAAGAAGGTGCTGCACCAAAATGGGTATACCCCAGATGCAGCTGAAGGCACCAGAAACTGTGAAAAAGTGGAGGAAGCACTGATCTGACACTGATAAAGGGGCAACTCATCACCATTGCCCTCCTCCCACCATGCCCTTGCAGGCACAGCAAACCAACCTGAGGTAGAGGGGGTAATAATAGGAGAAAGGGGACTCAGAAGGTCGCCTACCAAACCTTGTGACCGGTAAGGTAGTGGAGAAAGGAGATGGAGGAACTAATAGTACTTAGAGGGAATTAAGGACAAGGGTCTAGAGGCAGTTGTTAATTCTCTGATTCATGGTGTGAAGAAAGGTATATCTTGAGACAATTGATATGTACTGGTGTCCTCAGAATTTGTCCATCCATAAGGTCCTTCCCATTTGGGCTCCAATTTGGTGACAAAGTTTATTCAATCATACTCTCTAGACTACTACTTGATCTCCAATCTTGATCTTCTGATCCTTCTGCTTTTGATCATAGTACTTCTTTTATCTTTCTTGTACTATAGTAATCTGAACTTAGGCTTGATTACATAACTGTTCTGCCTTCTTGAGGAGGTCTCTGAGGTTCTCATGGTCAGCAGTTCAGGTTTTCTTAGCAAACATCATCTTATATGGCTTTTGTTTAGTAGAGATAGTAGGGGTGTTTTGTATTTTCAATAGGATCTTGGGTAAGCAGAGATTATAGTTGGTAGGGTTGACTTAGGCAAGTTCTTTCTTAATGGTCTGATTCATTCTTTCTGTCATGCCATTGGTCTGAGGGTAGTATGATGTGGTCTATTTGAGGTGAATCTTGTGAATTTGAATATAACTTGTAATTATATTGTTGATGAATTCTATTCCTTAGTCAGAGATAAGTTCTTCTAGAGGTCCATATCTGAGTGTGAGTCTATGGAGAAGGCCTACAATAGTCAAGACATCTGTGATTTTCATTGGGAAAGCCTTGGGCCACTTGGTCAGAAGTTCTACAAATATAAGGATATACTTGTTTTTTCTTAGTATAACTGGTAGGGGTCTAATTATGTCTACTTTCTATCTCTGAAAGATATTGTCTAGTAGTATGATTGATTGTAGTGGTGCTTGTTGGTTTTTTCTTCATTAGTACTTCTGGCAGATGTTACATTTCTTGAGTATATTCTGGACCTGCATTCTGAGATTGGGCCAATGTTGGTACATGGTTTGTAGCTTTTATTCTACATTTGTTTGTCCTTGGTGGGCTCTCTGATATTCTTTTCAAATAAGGTCTTGTACCTTAGTGGTCTGAGGAGCTTTCTTTAGGGTATAGTTTCTCAGTACATCCTTCATCTGATTCAGTAGAGTTGGTGGGAAATTACATTAACATTATTGTGAGCTTTTTCTACTTTGTGGATAATGGTGATTTTGTAATCTGGGAGGATAAGGATCCAGTAGACTAGGATTCTGATAGGTTCCTTATAGTTGAATAGCTATTTGAGGGCTGTATGATTAGTTATCAGAGTGAATCTTTTCCTGATGAGATAATGCTCAAACAGAGTAACTGTCTATATGACTGCAAGACATTTCAGTTTGGTGCTACTATAGTTGATTTGCTGCTGATTGGTTGCTTGGCTTGTATAAGCTATTATATAATGCCATTGGTCAGGTCCTTCTTGGGCTAGAACTGCTCTGAGACCATCTTTGGAAGTATCTGTATATAAGATAAAAGGCTTCTATAGATTGGAGTGGACATGAATTGGTGCTATGGTCATGTAATGCTTGAGTTCTTTGAAGGCTTTCTCTTATGATTCTGTCCATTTTTAAGACACTTATTTCTTGAGAAGGATTCAGATTGAGGTGGTGATTTGGGCAAAGTCTTTAATAAACCTTCTATAGTAAGATACTAGTATCAGAAATAATAATGTTTCCTTTGAGATCTTGGGTACTGGCCAGTTGTTGATATTCTCAGTTTTCTTTGGGTCTGCATGGGTTCCTTCTTTCAAAACTATAAATCTAAGGAATTTAAGTTTCTGTTTCCCAAAGTAGCATTTCTTGACATTGAGTCTCAGGTGGTTCTTGTAGGTAAGATTGAAGAGTTCTTCTATGTAGTGCAGGTGTTTCTCAAAATTTGCTGAATAGATGTTGGAATCATCCATGTATATAATCAGACAATGTTGGATCAGAGGAGCATAAACTGAATTTATCATTCTCTGGAAGATAGAGGTATATTGCAAAGTCCAAAGAGCATTCAGAGATATTCAAACAGTTTTTCTAGAGCAAGAAAGGCTGGTCTTTGAATGTCTTTGGGATCTATAGAGATCTTATGGAATCTAGTGAAAAGGTCCATACTGTTGAAGTATCTGGCATCTTGCAACTAGTCCAAAAGGTCATTGATTCTGGGCAGAGGATAGGTAACTTTTTTGGTAACTGAATTGAGTTTTCTATAGTCTATACAGAGTATCCATCCTCTTTTCTTTGGTACAATAAGTATAGGGCTGACCCAAGGGCTGATAGAGGGTCAGATGACTCTTTTATCCCAGAGTTCTTAAATATGCTCCTTTTCAAATGTCTCTCAGTGATAGGGTATTCTATAGAGTTTCTGCTAGATGGATGTTGCATTTCCTGTATTTATATTGCAGTGATTTGATGGGTTATATACAAAGTTGCCATAGTCTGAAGTGAAGATATCTTGAGGAGTTCTACTAGCTATTGCTATTGCTAGATTATCAATTCTTCTCCAATATTGGTGGAAGGCTTCACTGTCTCCTGGATTACAGAGGAGCCTTTTCTTTCTTCTGGGACCTTTTGCCATCTTTCAATAAGTTTAGTTTATAAACTTCTCTTTAAGTTTAGTTGAGAAGAGACACCAGATGTCCTATGATGGTTCTTTTTGGCAAAATGATGCTCTCTCAACTCTAGTTAGTTGCTTGGAAGTGTACTGGATTTATCTTGTCAGGAAATGTGTGTCCTTCTATATCCAGGTGTAAGATATCTTCATTGGGTTCGAAAATGAGGTTTCTGGGGTCAGTGGTACAAAGATTACGAAGGTGGTTTGCTCTCCAGGCTCCAGGATGAGTTTCTTGTACAATTTGACTGGTTGGTAGTACACTTGCTGGGGGATATTCTTCTTGAGGTAGTTGACCTGAAGGAGATATACTACCTTCTTGTCTGAACTTCCAAATCCTTCGGCTTGTCTTATTCCTTTGGTCAATTAAGAGACTTCTTATAGTTGAGGTGTCTTGACTCTCATGAAGACTGCTTGAGCAATCTTCTGCCCTCTAATGGTTCAGAGCCATTCTATACTACTATTGTATAGGATGATCTTGATTTCACCTATGTATCCTTGGTCTATAGTTCCTCCTTATATGGTTATTCTTTGTCTGGCAAGTCCAGACCTTGATGTCAGTTGGATATAAGTTCCTTGAGATAGCTATATGACTTGTTTAGTTCAGAAAATCAGTGGTCTTCTAGACTTAATAGATTTATCCTCCAAACTGTAAAGGTCATACTCAACATCTTCTTGATAAGCTTTGGTCAGGTGTTTGGCCTTAGGATGTAGCAGAGCATACTGGGCAATATCTTTACTGAGTTCAGGCTATTCTTGTACTGAAGCTTCACTGGCAGGAAATCTCTAAGTTCTGAGATTGAGGTGCAGCCCTCTGGCTCTGGTAGAGGGGTGTTGGAGATAGTTGATTTCTCTTTTTTCTATAGGGTCTAGGGCTTCCATGAAGTTGGTGGTATCCTCTATCCATCCTTGATAGATTGCATATATGATGAGAGTTAGGATATCTTCTCCCAAATCATAGATTTTGAGGATCCTTCTTCCTGGATTCTTGGCTTGACTTTTTTGAATCTGGCCTCTGTTATATATCTCCTCTCTTCTGGATCTCTCTCCGGTAACATTCAGGTTACACAACTCTTTGGCAACACTTTCGACACAGTTTCTGGAGAAAGCTACTAGTATCATGGCGACCAACGAGCATCCGGAGGTGCGTACTGGGCAGGGTGGCCCTGGAGCGTTTGGTTGGCAGCAAGTGGGGAGAGGCCCCGGCTTGGGGGGAAGTATGAGGGGCCTGCTGGCAGGGGGCCGAGGTGGAAGAGGGGGTGGAACTGGAGGTCAAGGGACTGGCAGGGTGAGCTTCGCGGAGAAGGTGAAGGAGGGTCGACAGGGAGCTGGACTGGAGAGCTGGCTGAGAGGGGGGAGGGTACCGGGG
>RBNI01003391.1:0-15954 GCA_003990745.1 Jimgerdemannia flammicorona
TCTCCCCCCACTCTGCTCACAGATCCTCACCACCAAACCATGATGTCAGCCCCCCCGAGGACCCCAACCCACCCACCATCCAGTCAGCAGATCCCCCAATAGCCCTTCCCATCATAACACCTTCTCCCCCAGCCCTAGCCACTGGCCCTCCTCAAATACAAAAAGCCAATGGCCCACCAGTCCTACCCATATTGCTAATACCCATCCTATAGTGAGCCAACTATTACCCACCCAACCCACGAGCCAAGATCTCAAGTCCTCCCATCAATCTCCCTCCCCCACCAGCCT
Source organism: Jimgerdemannia flammicorona (assembly GCA_003990745.1). Classification (NCBI taxonomy): domain Eukaryota; kingdom Fungi; phylum Mucoromycota; class Endogonomycetes; order Endogonales; family Endogonaceae; genus Jimgerdemannia; species Jimgerdemannia flammicorona. The sequence goes on from RBNI01003391.1 coordinate 289, forward strand.
GTATCTCATATCCAGCCGATCTCCTATCTCAGCCCAAAAGTCCCCCAAAACCTCGCACTCTCCTAGCCAATGTTCTGGCATCTGTATATGTCCCCCAGCTCTCCCAACATCATAACACTCCTCACAGTCAAATTGTCCACCATCCACCAGATACTCTGTCCAGAAATTCAGCATGACATTCCTCCTCAACATTCTCTGCCATATCACCCAGAACTTGGGGGGAAGCCACCTCTGTACCTCTGTGCTTCAAGACCAGATACCAGCTCAGTTCCACTCCTCGCTGATCTCTGCCACCTGCCAGCCACTTGGCCAAAGATCCTGGCCAAGCCCCTGCTGGCACTCTACTCCCTCCCCAATATCGAACATAGCAAGTGGTGTACCCCCCAGGAGCAGTCTATCCCAATGCCACATATTCGGCCCCTACACTGCCTCCCCCTCATTACTCTGCCAGCACAGGCCAATTCGGTGTGCTCCATCAGCTATGCCCCACTAAAAGCCCTTAAACCGCAGCTGCCGAATTCCATTAAGCCTCACCAAAGAGAGCAGATTGCTGGAGGACCCCTGAGGAGATGTTCACATCTCTCATACCTTCTGCATCAGAGGCACCCAACTTCTGCCCTGCAATTCCACAGCTCTTTTCAACCACCAGGCTTGCAAACAGTGCAGCCTCTTAGGAAAGTCCACCAGCCCAAGACCTCTCCTGACTACCGGTCTCGCAAGAGTATCCCAACTGACCTGGGACCTCCTCCCTGCCCAAATCCAATCCCTAGCCATCTTCATCAGCTTCTTCACTACCCATGCTGAGAAGTCGAGGTGATATGCCACATACCACAGCTTGGGGAACCAGTAAACATTCAGAATTGACACTCGCCCTGCTAGAGAGATATGGCAACCTCCCATCCTCGAAGGGCCTCTCCCCAAATGTTCACCCTGCTCTCCCACCACCCTCATGGCAGGACAGAACTATATACGGAGAGGAAGATACCCAAATACCACACCACCTCACCAGTAGGGACAATTGTTCCAATGACGTCTCTACCCACTAGCCCATTCCCTAGCACCATTGTCTCACACTTATGCCAGTTAAGCTTTGCCTCTGAGTGGGCCTCATACCAATCCACTGTCTCCTGTAGGGCTGCTATATCCACCACATTCCCAAGTCCAACCACCATATCATCAGCAAAGGCCCCCACCTTCCACACTATACCATATATAGAGAGCCCTGCCACCTTCTGGCGAATCCTATCCATCAATGGCTCCAGCGAAAGGGCATAAAGAATAGGGGACAGAGGATCCCCCTGAGGAACTTCTCTTCCCAAGAAAAATGCCCTCCTATGGTAACCATTACACATCAGAGCTGCCTGACTGCTCTCTAGCAAACTCAACATAGAGGCATTAAACCTTGGGGGAACTCCAATTCAGTCCAATACCTTGCCCAGCCACACCCGCCATACATGGTCGTAGGCCTTCTCCTGGTCCAGAAAGACCAACCTTCCATCCAGGCTACAGGCCTGGGCCCCTTCAATCACACCATGAACCCATGCAGTCCCATCTCTTATAAGTCTGCCCCCAACAAAGCCCCACTGCTCCTCCCCCAGCACCTGTTGGGCAACTCTCTACAGCCTTGTGACAATCACCTTAGTCACCATCTTCCTGTCTATGTCCAGAAGCATTATTGGCCTCCAGTCCTTCCAGTCTTCTCTCCTCCCCTTGTCTTTGTACAATAAGGTCACCAACCCGAGATCCTGCTCCCCCACCCACTCCCCGCTCTGAAGTGACATGGTCACAGAGAGCAGCCATCTCACCCAAAACTCCAGGAACATTGACCATCTTCTTCCAGAAGTCCCATGGCAGTCCATCATCCCCAGGCACTGTACCAAGTTTAGTTGCTGCCAGGACACTCTGAATCTCTTCTCCCAGCACTGGTACGATCAGGTCACCCAGTCCAGCTACCTGTGGCAGCCCCCACTCTTCCAGTGTATCTGCAATCTCCACTTCATCAGCACCCCCTTCTCCCTCACTCCACAAGCTCTGCCATCTCTCCCTCAACACCCCTAAGATTTGTTGTGTACCATGTATCATATTCCCATCAGCATCCAGGACCCCCTCCCACTGATGTCGCACTCTCCTGGCTTTGAGCAGTCTCGATAAGTATCCAGTAGGCCGCTCACCCTCCTCAAGCCCCTGCCACTGTAGTCTAGCAGCCATGCCCTGCATATGAGTCTCCTCCTCCTCCCTTAACACCCATTGTAGTTCTACAATCTCCAGTTTCGTCCTCTCAATCCTCCAATCCTCTACCCCAACAACAGTGAGCAAATCCACCCAATCCATTTGTAATCTCCTCAGCCTGTTGGAAGCACACCTTGTACGCCTCCTCCTCTGTCTCCCCACCTCCCTACCAGCCTCTCCTCAATAAACCCTCACAGCCTCTTTCAATCTCATCCAGTGGACCACCACCGGCAAACCCTCATGCCTCCAGGCAAAAACTCTTGCTTGAATATCCACCACCCACACTTCCCACAACCCCTTCTCAGCCAGCAGGGAGGAGTTAAGGCACCAATGTCCGGGTCCATCTCCACTCCCCCCAAACTGCCCCTGCTCCAAAAGTCCCCAGTGATCAGACCATAGGCACCACTCAACCTCCAATGTCTTCCAAACATCTGACCCCCAGCACTCCGCTGTCAGAATCCAATCAATCCTTGTGCCCAAGCCATTCACCCAATGTATATAGACCCTCACATCCCCCACCTCATTCTGCCCATATCCCCCAATGAGCTCAACGTCTCCACCTCTTCCCATGCATCCAGACCTCCACTTCTGCCCCCAGCACTCCTCCCTCCATCAGTCCTGTCTAGATGCTGATCCCTAACCATATTAAAATCCCCACCAAGCATATCGACCCCTTCCTCCAAGAGAATACCCTCCTCCAGCAGCTCCCTAATCCATGCAATCCTCTCACCCCTAGCCACAGGGCAGTAGCAAGAGCCCACCTTCACTAATTCCCACTCTGGCCAATGCCAATCTCCCCAGACCAAGCAATCACCTCAGCTCCTGATGTCCCCCAGTTCACCTCTACCCTTCCTCACCAAAATCACTACCTTTCCAAACCAAGCTGTGGCCCCACCCCATTCTCTAGTCCACTCTACCCAATCATCCTCATTCTCACATCAAACATCCTGCAGTAAAAAGAGATCAGCCTCCAATCTCTTGAGCTAAGTAAAAATGTTCTTGCACCGCCCAGTACCCCGTAACCCATTCACATTCAAAGAGAAAATCTTAGTTGTACTGTTCATAAGGAATAAATATTTAACGTGGTCCCATCCTCTATAAGTCTGCAGTCCACTCCTCCTACACCAAGTCCAAGTCATGTTCAGCAGCCAGCTCCCTCTCCCCTGCTTCCTGTGCTACCAATGCTCCCAGCAGTTCTACCATTGCCCCATCTTCATGCTCCTCAAATTCCTTGTGATACTCCAGACAGGCCCCCCGCCAGAGCCGTAAACCATAATGCTCTGCCCAGCAGTAAGCCACCCACTCACCAGCAACTGCCCCAAGTTCTGCCCTCCTCACCTCATCAACCTCATACCCCTCCTCCTCCAGGAAAATACCCAGAATCTCCACCTTCAGTGCCTCCTCTACTCTATCACCATGCAGAATCCTTGCCCAATACTCTTCAGGCATTGCTCGCAAGTCCACTTCTCCCAAAGCTTCAGCCACTAGATTGTCCATCACCAAGTGTATCCACAACAGGTTCCCCACCTCCTTCCCTCCTGGGGTCCCTGGCTACCCTGCTTCCAGCATTGTAGTGTCAGCTCCTATACTAGCAGCCTCATCCCACTCCTCCTCCAGAATATTCACTAGCTTGTCCTCGCCAACCGCCACCACCTGACCCCCTTACCCCACATCAGGAATCCCAAAGTGCACCTGCTGGGCCCCCTGCATCCTTGTATCCACCATCATCCCTGATAAGTGGGGGGGGGGTGCCATCCAACTCTGGCTCCCACACTTCTAAGGTACCATCAGCAAATGGATCCTTACCCAGTGCCCCCCCAGCCCCGACCTCCTTTGCCTCCACCTCCTCTCCTCCTTTCCCTGTCCAGACACTGGCTTTGGCACCTCCAGACTCCTCAGCTCCAACCATCGTCTTCTTCACCTCTCCTGTCATACTCGCCAACAGCTCCCTCTGCCTCTTGCGTCCCTGGGCCCACTCCCACTGCTTCTTATCCATCTGGACATGCTTCCTGCCCACCACTTCCAGATATGTTGACTCCTTGTACAGTTTCCAGGCCTTTGCCCTCCTCTCTACAGCACCACCCAACTCCTCCAGTATCTCCAACAAGTCCTCCTCCTCCTCTTCACTCCCTTTCACCCTCGACACCTTGCAGACAAAGGCCCCCCACATCAGCACCAAGGGCCAGTCACTCTCCTTCTCCATGGCCTCCTTGCCCGCCAGCCAAATCCTGACATCCACATCTCCTGTCCTGATCTCAGTCGCCTCCCACACCTGAAAGCTGATGTCCACTATGTCGCTATACTCCAACATCACCTCCTCCACCCTCTTCCTCATCTTCTCCTTAGTCACCATGGGCACTCCCTTCACCTAAAGCTGCACCACCCTAGGGTCCCATCACAAGTACCGCACCATAGGAACCACCACCTCCCCAACCACAATGCCAGTCTTCAGTACCTCATCCAGTGGACCCGCCTCCTCAAAGCCCACCTCGACCCCTTCCAGGCCCTTCAAGAACTTCACCAAAGCTGCCCCAGCCACCTGCTTCAATACAAGCCCCAGAACCATCCTCGCCATCACCGCCAAGCCCCAGAAGCATAAGGTCACCACAAACTCCGAGATCGATTTCTTGAGTAATGGGGCCACTGCCAGCCCCATTACACCATCTGCCAGGTCTCTCTTCCACATTGGGAGCCCCTGCCCCACCTGGTCATCAGCCATCACATCTCTTTTTTTTTTCCAGATTTGCCATCACACTACCATCAGTAGTCCTGCCACTACCCCCAGCAGTCCTTCCCCCACCTCCCACCAGTGAAGGCCCAGCACCTCCAGCATCCTCTACCTTCTGCTTCCCCTTCCCTCCAGCCTGATCCCTGTGGGCTTCCATCAGCCAATCCCCAGTTCTCAGCATATCCACAAAGCTCCACCCCTGCTGCCCTCCAGCCTCTCCACCAGTGCCGCCGCCACTACCTGAGCTGCTCAGTCCACTTGAGCCACCGAAAGACCCTATCCCCAGCCCATGTCTCCTCCCAACATGCTGCCAGTCGAAAGCCCCAGGTCTACCCGACCTGGTACGCACCTTGGCTTGCTTGCTGCTTGACATCTTCTTAGTATCTTTCTCCAATAAATGACTTGAAAGTGTGTTGTGAAAGTGTGTGTAACATGAATTATGGTTGGCTCAGTTTACCTCCCTGCAGTTGGCAGAGAGCAAAAGCAATGGGTTGAGAGATGGTAGACATGGGATGGTCGGGAGGTGGTTACTTTAGACATTTTGGGGGGGGACTTCAATATGGTGTATGATCATATACTAGATAGGTCTGATGGTGGAGCAGTATCCTCTGGACTTTCTCAATGGCTTCAGGTGGAGCATGACATGAGGTTGGTGGATGGCGTGTGACAATGACAGGGGGATAAGTTGGGACCTTTCACTCAGTAGCATTTAGTTGGAATGACATTGGTTAGGACACAGATAGATTGGGTACTGGTAGCAGAGTGCTGGGGCAATGTACTAGATACTGCTGAGGTATGCTGGTGCCCTTGGTCTGATCACTGGGGAGTGGAGATTTGTGGTCGATTCCAGGTAGCAAGCAGTGGTGGAGGGCGCTGGTACCTCAATGTAGCCTTACTCAGGAGAAAGGAGGAGAGGGACAATTTTGTGATAATCATGAGACAGGAAGTTCTGCAATGGTGGAATGAAGGGCATGTGATTGCTGAATGGTAGGGTAAATTCAAACACTTGGCTGGTGCCTACTGGCATAATGTGGGAGAAGTAGTAGGGAAGGAACAGAAGAATAAGGAAAGAAGAGTAGAGAAGGGGCTGAGATGGCAATTGAAGCTTTTGGAAAAGGGGAACTTGTCTGGAGTAGTGTGCCACTGGTTGGCATTGGAGGTGGCAGAGCTGCAGGCAGATTTAAGAGTATCAGAGACCAGGGTGGTGGATGGTCTACTGGCCAGGCTGTGAGCTAGGCGGTTGGAAGAAGGAGAGAGGCCAATAAGATATCTATCTGGTGTTCTGAAGGCCAGGAGAGTACGACATAACTGGGCCTCAGTATTGTGCAAAGATGGCATGGAGGTCTCTGGGATTGCTGAGATGTTAGAGGAGATATCCGGTCAATGGCAAACTCTTTAGCAGGATGGAGGGGAACAAGCTGTAGAGGCTGGACTTAGGGAGGTTGATGACAATATGGTGACTAATTGGCCAGTAACAGTGATTTCCAAGATAGGGGAGGTGGTCATGGGGGAGGTGTCTCTAGATGAGGTATTGGAAGTACTGAGGAAGACATAGACTGGTTCATCTCCTGGGGAGGATGGGTTGCCCTGGGAATTCTGGAAGGAGTTCAAGGCCGAGTTTGGTGACTGGTTGGTGGAGATGGCCAATGCTGTTCTGAAGGAGGGTAGCTGGATTGGCAATGGGTCCTTGGGGCTAGTTTCTCTTCTATATAAGGAGAAAGGAGATTGATGAGTGTGGCATAATTGGTGACCTATCATGCTGCTGAATGTGGATAGAAAGTTAGTGTCAAAGATTCTAGCAGGGAGGATGCAGCAGTATATTGGTGCACTCAAAGATTCTAGCAGGGAGGATGCAGCAGTATATAGAGGTGCTAGTTGGAGAAGAGTAGCGAGGCTTTGTCAAGGGAAGGCAGATCAGAGATAGTACTGCTTGGGTCTAGAATATCTTGGAGAGCTGTAGGAGCTGGCAGATAGATGGCCAGATGGTCTTTCTAGATCAAGAGAAGGTCTATGATAGAGTGTAGTAGAGCTACCTGAAGGCTGTTTTGAGGAGGACAGGGTTCAGTGTGGTAGAGGCAGGGTGACTGATGGGCTTGGTATGGGGATGCCAAGCTGCGGTGATGATGAATGGATGGTGTGGACCAGAGTTTGCCTTGGGGCAAGGGGTACCACAGGGGGATCCTCTCTCTCCCCTTCTTTATGTACTTTCTCTAGAGCCTTTGCTGGTGTGGCTGAAAGGGCAGCTCTCTGGACTGCAGATGGGAGATGTGGTCTGGCAGTTGGGCACCTTTGCAGATAACATAGTGGTAGGATTGGGTAGTTGGGAGGATGTAGTAGTCTTACAAAAAGGGGTGGGACAGTATGAGAGGCTGGCAGGGGCAAAGTTGAATTGGGGTAAGTGTGAGACAATGGAACTTGGCACTGGCCTGGGGGGACATGGACAATTCAGACAATTGGTAGCCACAGGAAGTACTGTTTGGTATCTGGGTATCTGGTTCTTGGTGTATGGGACAGTCCTGCTAAGGGAGTGATGGTGTAGATTGATTCAGAAGCTGGAAGGTGCATTGACGGGTTGATCAGGGAGGAGCTTCTCCTTGGTTGGATTCTGGCATCTGCACAAAACCCCCAGCTTGCCCTACATTATAACACTCCTCACAATCCAATTGGCCACCATCCACCAGATGCCTATATGGAAATTCAACATAATATTCATTTGCAGCATTCACCACCATATCACCCAGAACTTGGGAGGAAGCCACTGCCACACCTCAGCACTCCAGGCCCAGATTTCTACCCAGTCCCACTCCTCACCAATCTCCACTGTCTGCCAACTGCTCAGCCAAAGATCCTGACCAAGTTTCTGCTGACACTTCACTCCATCACCAATATCAAACTCAGTAAGTGGAACCCCTCCTAGCAACAGTCTGTCCCATCACCACATAGCAGGGCCCCACATCTCCTCTCTCTCATTATCTCACCAGTGCAGGCCTATCTGGTATACTCCATCCACCACCCCTCATCAGAAGCCCTTATACCATAGCCATCAGCTTCCATTCAGCCCCACCAGAGAGAGCAAGTCTCCTGAGGACTCTTGGGGTAAGAATCTCATCTCTCACACCTTCTGCATCAGTAGAACCCAACCTTCTCCTTGTAATTCGACTGCCCTTTTCAACCACCAAGCTTGCAGACAGTGTAGCCTCCTAGAGAAATCCACAAGACCTAGGCCTCCTCTAACCACTGGCTCTACAAGGGTATCCCAACTAATCTGCAACCTTCTTCCTATCCAAATCCAATCCTGAGCCAGCTTCATCAGCCTCTCACCACTCAGGCTGGAAAGTCCAAGTGATATGCTATATACCACAGCTTGGAGAACCAGTATACATTCAGGATTGATATCTGCCCCACCAGGGAGATGTGATGATCCCCCCAATCTCTCAGTGCCTCCCCCTAAATGACCACCTTTCTCTTCCACCACACCTGTGGCAAGACTGATCTATATATAGATAGGAAGATACTGAGATACTACACCACCTCTCCTGTGGAGACAATTGTTCTAATGATGTCCCCTCTCACCAACCCATTTCCCAATACTAATGTCTCACACTTATGCCAGTTGAGCCTCACCCCAGAGTATGTCTCATCCATTCCACTGTGTCTGTAAGTGCCTTGACATCTGCCACTGATCCAAGACCAACTACCATATCATCTACAAAGGCCCCCACCTTCTACACTACACCATACACAGAGAGCCCAGCCACCTTCTGACAGATTCTATCTATCAAAGGTTCTAGTGAAAGAACATAAAGAATAGGAGACAGTGGGTCTCCTTGAGGAACTCTTCTCCCCAAGGAAAACACCAAACCTCTGTAACCATTGCACATCAGTGCTGCCCTACTGCCCTCCAACAAACTCAACATAGAGGCCCAAAACTGTGATGGGACACTAATTCTGTCCAGTACCTTACCCAGCTATACCTATCAAACATGGTCATAGGCCTTCTCCTGGTCCAAAAAGACCAGTCTACCATCCAGCCCACAGGCCTGAGCCCCTTCAATGATGCCATATACCCAGGCAGTTCTATCTCTAATAAGTCTGCCACCCACAATACCCTGCTGCTCCTCACCCAGCACCTGTTGAGTAACCTTCTGCAGCCTTGCAACAATCACTTTTATTACCAACTTCTGGTCTATATCCAAAAGCATGATTGGCCTCCAATTCTTCCAGTCCTCTTGCCTGTCCTTATCTTTGTACAATAAGGCCACCAACTCCAAGTCCTGCTCTCTAACCCAATTGTCATACAGAAGAACATGGTCACAGAGGGCAGCCATCTCTCCTAGCATTCCAGGGACCTTCGCCATCTTCTTCCAGAAGTCCCAAGGTAACATATCCTCCCCAGGTACTGTCTCAAGCTTAGTAGCTGCAAGGACCCTCTGGATCTCCTCCTCTTGGACCAATAAGATCAAGTCACCCAGGCCCTCTATCTGCAGCAGTTCCCACTCCTCTAGTGTGTCTCCAATTGCCTCTACATCAGCACCCCCTTCCTCCTCACTCCACAGACCCTGCCATCGCTCCTTCAATACCCCCAAGATCTGTTACATACCATGCACTAAATCCCCCTCAGCATTAAAGACCCCATCCCACTGATGTTGTATCCTCTTAGCTTTGAGGAGCCTAGACAAGTATCTAGTAGGCCTCTCCCCTCTTCAAGCCCCTGCTACTATAGCCTGGCTGCCATTCCTCACATATGAGTCTCCTTCTCCTCTCTTAACACTTGCTATAGTTCTATTACCTCCAATCTTGCCTGCTCAAACTTCCAATCCTCCACCTCATCAGAGATAAGCAAATTAGCCTATTCATCTCTCTTTCCAGTACCATTCAGGTTACACAACCTTTGGAGAGCACTGACAACATAGTTTTTGGCAAAAAGAGACTAACAACATGGCAACCATCAAGCAACCTGAGGTACATACTGGGCAGGGTGGCCCAAGCACTTTTGACTGGCAGCAGGTGGGGTGGGGTCCAGGCCTGGGGGGGGGTATGAGAGGGCTGCTGGCTGGTGGATGTAGAAGGGGCAAAGAAGGTGGTGGAGGCTTTAGATCTGGGAGGGCGAGCTTCACGGAGACAGTGAAGGGGAGACAACAGGCATCAGGGCTGGAGGGCTGGCTGAGGAAGGGCAAGGAGACTGAGAAGGAGAAGGTGCCAGTGCAGGGGAGAGCAGCCCTTGGAAGAGGGGGCAGTAGAGCTGGGGGAGTAGCGGCTGGGGGGAGTGTGACTGCTGATGGCAGTGGGACTGTCGATCTGGAAAAAAATCCAGATGTGATGGCTGATGGCGAGGCTGAGTGGCTGAGGCTTAGACAATAAGGGGACTTGGCCGATGGTGTAATGGGTCTGGTGGTGGCCCCGTTGCTCAAAAAATTGATCTTGGCATTCATGGTTACACTGTGCTTCTGGGGCCTAGCGGTGACGGTGAAAATAGTGTTGGGGCTCATCACTAAGCAGGTGGCAGGGGCTGCGTCCATGAAGTTTTTGAAGGGCCTGGAGGGAGTGGAGGTTGGTTTTGAGGAGGCGGCACCATTGGAGGAGGCATTGAAGGTTGGATTGGTAGTTGGAGAGGTGTGTGTTCCAATGGCACACTGTCTGAAGTGGGATCCCAGAGTGGTCCAACTGCTGGTGAAAGGAGTGCCAACAGTGACAGCAATGGAGACAAGAAAGAGGGTTGAGGACTTCATGGCAGAATATGGAGAGGTGGTAGATGTCGGATTTTGGGTCTGGGAAGGGACTACGCTCAGGACTGGGGACGTGGATGTGCAGATTAGGCTGGCTGGGAAGGAAGCTACTGGGAAGGCAAGGGACTGGCCTTCGGCAATGGTCTGGAGAGTGATTTTGTGTAAGGTGATGAGGGTGAAGGGAAGTGAGGAGGAGGAGGAGGATTTGTTGGAAGCGCTAGAAGAGTTGGAGGGTACTGTGGAGAAGCAGGTGAAGGCTTGAGCGGCTTTTGTGGAGGCAATGCCCTTGGAGGTGGTGGATGGAAAGTGGATTCAAGTGAATAAGAAGCAGTGGGAAAGGGATCAGGGGCGTAAGAGGTAGAAAGAGTTGCTGGCCAATCTGGACAACAGGCCACTGGAGAATGCGAGTGAGGGGAAGGGTGCCGGGGGTGCCAGAGCAAGTATCTGGGCTGATGAGGGGGAGGGGAAGGACAAGAAGGAGGCAGGGGAGGACAAGGAGAAGACTAGTAAGGATCTATATGCTGATGGCACACTAGAGGTTTGGGAGGAGGATTGGGAGGGCTCCCCTACCCCTACCCCCCTTATTAGGTGTGGCCCGGCTTCCCGAAACATGGTGGTAGAGGATGTGCAAATGCGAGGGGCCCAGAGGGTGCAATTTGGGGTTCCAGAGGTAGTATATGGTGGACAGGTGGTGGCTGCTGGTGAGGAGGAACTGGTGGATATTCCAGAGGTGTGGGATGAGTCTGCGAGTGTCAGAGCTGACACTACCATGTTGGATGGTGGGAGGGAGAAGGAGGTGGAGAACTTACTTTGGATGTGCTGGATGATGAATGACCTGGCGGCAGAAGAGTTGGGGGAGGTGGACTTGTGGGTGATGAGTAATGAGCACTGGGCAGGAATACTGCAGGGGGATGGAGTGAGGAAGGCATTGAAGGTGGAAATTCTTGTGGTGTACCTAGCAGAGGAAGGGTATGAGGTGGATAAGGAGAGGGAGGCAGAGATGGCAGTTGTTGTGGGAGAGAGGGCTGAGTACTGCTGGAACAAGCACTATGGACTGCAGCTCTGGCAGGAGGCATGTGTCGAATATTGGGAGGAGTTCGAGGAGAAGGCAGATGACGAGATGAATGAACTGCTGACTGGATTGGAGGCTCAGAGGATGGAAGAGAAGGAGGTGGCTGCAGAATACAATTTGGATATGGTGCGGGAGGAGATGAGCATAGAGCAGTAGAGATCGATTGACAATATAACATATTTCATTATGAACAGTACAACTAACATTTTTTCTTTAAATGTGAATAGGTTACAGGGGGCTACTTGATGTAGAAACATTTTTTCTTGGATGAAGAGATTGGAGGCCGATCTCTTCCTGTTGCAGGATGTTAGGTGTAAGGATGATTCAGATAAGAGAGAGTGGATGAAGGAATGGGGAGGTGCAGCAATTTGGAAGGGCAAGGTTGGAATTTTGGTTCGGAAAGACAGAGGGGAGATACAGGATGTGAGATGCTGGGGGGAGAGACTAGTCTGGGGAGAGTGGATTCATGCAGGTTGGGAGCCAGTTACAGTTGGCTCCTGCTACTGTCCTGCAGTATGGGGTGAGTGGGTAGATTGGATGTCAGGTTTACTGGAGAGCAGGAACTTTGTAGAGGCTGGAGTGGATATGCTTGGGGGTGACTTCAATATGGTTCGGGACACACTATTGGATAGAATAGATGGAGGACGAGGTGCTGAGAGCAGGAGTGGAGGACTGGCAGCATGGGAGGAGGTTGAGAGACTAAGTGCACTGGTAGACACTGGGAGGGAGTGCTGGGGGAATAGGAGGGTTTATACACATTGGGCAGGGGGTCTGGGGACAAGAATTGACTGGATTCTGACAGCTAGCTGCTGGGGCCTAGATGTTTGGAAGTCACTGGAGGTAGAATGGTGTCCATGGTCAGACCACTGGGGGCTTTTGGGACAGGAGTGCTTTGGGGGAAGTGGGGATGGGCCTGGACATTGGCACCTCAATTCCTCTTTGTTAGATGACAAGACCTGGTGAGATGGGTGGGCTATGGACATTCAGCAGAAGGTGGAGAATTGGTGGCAGGAAGGTGTCTCAGTTGAAGTTTAGTGGATGAGGTTGAAGGAGATGGCCAAGATTTATTGGAGTGAGGCTGGCAAGGAGGCTGGGAAGCAGAGGAGGCGTAGAGTGCATTGGGCTTCTACTAGATTAACTAGGCTCCTGGAGGAGTGGGCAAGGTTAAAAATGCTGGAGGGGGAAGATGATTGGAGGTTAATGAGGGCGAAAATGGAGGTCGGGGAACTACAACAGGTGCTGCAGGAAGAGGAGGAAGCAAGAGTACAGGGTTTGGCAGCACGTCTCTGCTGGCAGGATTTAGAGGAAGGGGAGAGGCCTTCCAAGTTTCTTACAAGGGCTCTTAGGGTGAGACGGGTACAGCAACAGTGGGAAGGGGTGTTAGACTCTGAGGGTATACTAGTGCATAGTATACAGGACATTCTTGGATCACTGAAGGAGAGATGGAGTGGATTGTGGAGTGAGGAGGAGGGTGGGGCAGATGCTGTGACTATTGACCGAACATTGGAGGATTGGCATCCACCACGAGTCAAGGGGCTAGATGACCTAGTGATGCTGGTACAGGAAGATGAGATCCACCAGGTTCTTGCCATGACAATGCCAGATATGGCACCTGGAGAGGATGGTCTGCCCTGGGACTTTTGGAAGCGAATGGTTGGAGTCTCAGGGGTGATGGGAGAGATGACAGCATTGTGCAACTCCATTCTACAGACTGGGAGGTAGGTGGGGGAGCAAGACCTTGGGCTGGTGATGCTACTCTATAAAAACAAAGGAAGGCAGGAGGATTGGAGGAACTGGTGGCCAATAATGTTGCTTGATATAGACAGGAAGTTGGTGACCAAAGTGGTGGTGGCGAGACTACAGAAGGTGGCCCAGCAAGTTGTGGGTATGGAGCAGAGGGGATTTGTGGGCGGTCAGCTCATCAGGGATGGCACTGCCTGGGTATATGGAGTTATTGAAGGGGCAAGAGCCTGTGGACTGGATGGGCATCTAGTCTTCTTGGACCAGGAGAAGGCCTATGACCGGGTGCGAAGAGTCTGGCTGGTAAAAGTTTTGGATAGGATGGGGGTTCCATCCCAATTCTGGTCAGCAATGGTCAGTCTACTGGAAGGGAGTAGGGCTGCACTCATGTGCAATGGTCATCGAGGGGTAGCATTCCCCTTGGGCAGGGGGGTGCCCCAGGGGGACCCACTGTTCCCCATTTTGTATGCTCTTTCTCTGGAACCCCTTATGGATAGAATTAGGCAGAAGATAGAAGGACTCTCTGTTTTTGGCATAGGATGGAAAGTTGGGGCCTTTGCAGATGATATGGTGGTTGGTTTGGGTTTGATTGCTGACGTTGAAGAGCTTAAGAAGACTGTGGAGTGGTATGAGGAGCACTCAGAAGTGAAGTTGAATTGGCATAAGTGTGAAACAATGGTGCTCGGCAATGGCCTGGTGGAAGGGGAGGTTATAGGAACAATCATCCCCAATGGTGAAGCAGTGTAGTACTTGGGCATCTATCTGTCAGTCTATGGGTCAGTTCTGCCCAGGCTCTGGTGGGAGCAGAGGATTGGAATCTGGGAGGAGGCCCTGCAGAGTTGGGGGGGAAGACATTTTTCTCTGGCAGGACAGGTCTCGATTTTGAATGTCTACTGGCTGCCAAAGTTGTGGTACCTGGCAAATCATCTGGACTTCCCACCTTGGGTGATGAAGAGATTGGTGAAGTCAGCAAAGGGATGGATTTGGGCTAGAAGGCAGAGTCAGATTGGTTGGGAGACCTTGTCCCTACCAGTGGCAGGAGGTGGTCTGAGACTGGTTGACTTCCCAAAACAGTTACACTGCCTACGAGCATGGTGGCTAAAGAGGGCAGTAGAATTGAGAGGAGGTGGCTGGGTCCCTCTGCTACAGAAAATCTGGAAGAGGCGGACATCACCAAGGGGTACAACTGGGGATCTCCTCACATTAGTTAGACTTCAGGATACTAAGCGACTGCAATATAGAGGATTTTGGTGGGGGATAGCAGAAGGGGTACACTGCATTGGAATTTGTTGGCAGGGGAATGAAGGAGAGGAGGATTGGGGCCTGGTAATGTGGAGATGGGATCATATACTACTGGGTGGTACCCCTTTAATTGAGTTCGACATAGGTGATGGAATGGAATGCCAAAGGGGACCAGGCCAGGATCTGTAGCCTAGTGGTTGGCAAGGAGTTGGAATCGGCGAAGAGTGGGACTGGCATGGTGTTTGAACTTGGAGTGCTGCAGTGAGAAAGTGGATGTCGCCAAAGTACTGGGTGGTCTGGTGGCACATGCTGCGGAGGAATGTAATGCTCAACTTTTGCTCAGGGCACCTCATCGTAGGGGGGTGCTTTGACTATGAGGAGTGCCATAATGTGGGGCAGGAGGGGGGTTGGGTACAGACACCTGAACATTGGCTAAGAGAGTGTGAGGTATTGGGGGATTTTTGGTATGCAATTGGGGAACACTTGGGGGTACGATGTAGGAGAGATGAAGTAAGAGGGAGGTGGGAGGACTTGAGGGACAGATTGGTAGGGGGGATAGGGAAGGAGTGGATTACTTTGGGCTGGGTATTGGCTATTTGGGTAGGACTGGCCAGTCACTGGTTATTTGTCTTTGAGGATGGAAGTAGGCAGGGCTTGGGGGACCAGTTGGTGTAGTGGCACAGGCTGATGGAAGACACCTTAACAGGCTGGTGGCTTGGTTGGGGGTTGCAGGGTGGTAGGAGACGCTGCTTAGTAGAGAAAATTTGTGGCCAGAGTGGGGGGAGAGTTGGCATAGTGGGTGATAGGGTGATCTTTATTCGTGAGGAGGTGGGGAGGAGCCCCCCTATGGGGATTGGGTAGTGGGTGGTGATGTTGTATACTTATTCATAGACTGGTAATAAAGGCAGAGTCCAAGTGACTATAAAAAA
>RBNI01003392.1:0-15953 GCA_003990745.1 Jimgerdemannia flammicorona
AAAAAAAAAAAAAAAAAAAAAAAAAAAAAAAGGAAAGAGAGGCCAAATTGGCAATTGTTACTAGTGAGAGGGCTGCCTTCTATTGGGCAGAGTGTCATGGATTACAGCTCTGGCAGATGGCCTGCCTGGAGTATTATAAAGACTTTGAGGAGAAGGAGAATGGGGAAATGACTGAACTTCTGGTTGGATTGGAGACAAAGGAGGCTGAAGTAGAGAAACTGACTGCAGAATGCAACTTGGACTTGGCACAAGAGGGGATGAATGTGGATTTGTAGAGGTGGACAAGACAATAAATATTATTCCTTATAAATAGTACAATGAACATTTTTTCTATAAATGTGAATAGACTGCAGAGATCAGTATGAAGATGGAATATTTTTACATGGATGAAGGGATTGGAGGCTGATCTCCTTCTGTTGCAGGATGTCAGATGTGAGGATGACTTAGATAGACTAGAGTGGAGGAGAGAATGGGGAGGTGTAGTAGTGTAGAAGAGTAAGGTTGGAATCTTGGTTTAGAATACCAAAGGGGAGATATAAGATGTAGAGAGCTGGGGGAATCAGTTGATGTGGGGTGAGTGGTGTCAACCTACTTGAGAGCCAGTTACTGTGGGTTCTTACTACTGCCCTACTGTGTAGGGTGAGTGGGTGGAATAGGTAGAAGGTCTTCAGAAAAGTGGAGTCCTCACAGAGACTGGTATGGATATTCTTGGTGGAGACTTTAACATGGTTTAGGATATATGGGTGGATAGAACTGATAGCAGGAGGAGTGCTGAGGAAAGGAGTGGGGGTCTGGGGGTATTGGAAGATGTGGAAAGGCTAGGCTCTCTGTTAGATGCTGAAAGGGATTTCTGTGGAGATAGATAAGTGTATACATACTGGGTGAATGGTCTGGGGATGAGAATTGACTGGATGTTGATAGCAGATTGCTGGGGGCTAGATGTTTGGAAGTCACTGGAGGCTGAGTGGTGTATATGGTCTGATCATTGAGGGCTACTGGGACAGGGACATTTTGGGGAGAGTGGGGATGGGTCTGAACATTGATACCTAAACTCCTCTTTATTGGCTGAGAAGGTATGGTGGGACAAGTGGGCAGAGGACATTCAGTGGAGGGTGGAGGGCTGGGTACAAGAGAGTGCCCCAATTAGTGTTCAGTAGGTAAGGATGAAGGAGGCTGCTAGGGTTTATTGAAGGGAGGCAGGCAAGGTGGCAGGCAGAAAGCAGATAGAGAGGGTGAACTGGGCTTCTACTAGACTGGCTCAACTTTTGGAGAAGTGGGCTGACCTTTTGGCCCTAGAGGGGGTGGAGGACTGGCAGCTATGCTGGCTAAGATAGAGGTCACTGAGCTTCAACAGATGTTGAGGGAGGAAGAGGAGGCACAGGTACAGAGTCTGGCTGCCCAATTACACTGACAGGGGCTTGAGGAGGGGGAGAGGCCATCTAAGCACCTTTTGAGGGTCCTGCAGGTAAGGAGGGTGAGGCAGAGGTGGGAGGGGGTATTAAATTCTAATGGGCAACTAGTGTATGGTTCACAGGACATTTTGGATTCGCTCAGAGAGATGTTCAGCAGTTTGTAGAGTGAGAAGGAGGGTGGGGCAATGGCTACCACCATTGTGTATGTTTTTAAGGATTGACCCCCACCACAAGTAGATGGGTTGGACAGTTTGGTAATACCAGTTCAGGAGGAGAAGATTTACCAGGTTCTTGTCATGACTATGCTGGGCATGATGCCTGGAGAGGACAGTCTGCCCTGGGACTTTTGGAAGAAGATGCTGAAAGTACCTGGGGTACTGGGAGAGATGATGGTGTTGTGTGATTCAGTACTATAGTCAGGGAGGTGGGTGGGAGAGCAAGATCTGAGGCTGGTAGCACTACTTTATAAGGATAAGAGTAGAAGAGAAGACTGGAGAAATTGGTGGCCCATCATGCTTCTGGATATGGACAGGAAGTTGGTCACTAAGATAGTGGTAGTGAGGTTGCAGAAGGTTCTAACAATTCTTGGGTAAGGAGCAGTGAGAGTTTGTAGGGGACTGACTCATTTGAAATGACACAGCCTGGGTGCATAGTGTTATTGAAGGGGCTCGGGCCTGTGGACTAGATGGGAGACTGGTCTTCTTGGATCAGAAGAAAGCTTATGACCATATGTAGTGAGTCTGGCTAGCAAAGGTTCTGGATAGAATTGGTGTCTCTCAGCAGTTTTAAGTAGCTATGATCAGTCTATTGGAAGGGAGTAGAGTGGTGCTCATATATAATGAGCATAAAGGGGTGGCCTTCTCTCTGGGGAGGGGTGTTATCCAAGGAGACCCCCTGTCCTCAATTTTGTATACTCTGTCTTTAGAGCCATTGTTGAATAGAATCCAGTGAAAGATAGGGGGGCTCTCTATATTTGAAATTGTGTAAAAGGTTGGGGCTTTTGCTGATGATATAGTTGTCAGTCTGGAGTCGATTACTGATGTCAAGGAACTCCAGAAAATAGTGGAGTGGTATGAGGCCCACTCCAGGGCTAAGCTTAACTGGAATAAGTATGAAACAATGGTATTAAGTAATGGCCTGGTAGAAGGGGATGTCATTGGAATAATTGTCCCTGCTGGAGAGGCTGTGAGGTACCTGGGCATCTATTTTTCAGTATATGAGTCAGTCCTGCCTTGCATTTGATGGGAGTAACAAGTGGCTATCTGGGGGAAGGTCCTGAGAGATTGGGGAGGCTGCCACCTGCCTTTGGTAGGGCATATTGCAATCTTGAATATCTACTGGCTACTGAAGTTATGATATTTAGTATATTATCTAGACTTTTAGCCTAGGTGGTAAGAGGTTATTGAAGCTGGCAAAGAGTTGGATTTGGGCTGAGTGGAGGAGTCAGATTAGCTGGGAAATCTTGTCATTATCAGTGGCTAAAGGGGCCTTGGGCTAGTTGAATTCTTGAAGAGACTACATTGTCTACAAGTATAGTGGCTGAAGAGAGCAGTGAAGCTGAGGGGTAGTAGTTGGGTTTCCCTGATGAGGAAGGTCTGGGAGATGCAGTACTCACTAAGAGGAGCTACTGGTGATTTGCTGTCCTTGGTTGAGCTTCAGAATAGTGGGTGTATGAGATATAAGGGCTTCTAGTGGGAGGTAGTAGATGGGGCTCACTACATTGAGATTTGCTGGCAAGAGGATAAGGGAGAGGCTCTATGGGGCCCAGCAATGTAGAGATGGGATTGAGTATTGCTGGGGGGCACCCCCCTCATAGACTTTGAAATTGGTGATAGGGTAGAGTGCCAGAGAGGGTTGGGACAGAATATATTGCCTTAAGGCTGGTAGGTGGCAGAAATTGGAGGGGAGTGAGACTAGAATAGAGTCTGGGCCTGGAGTGCAGAGATAAGGCAATAGTTGCCACCCAAGTACTGGGTGGTTTTATGGCACATACTGCAGAGGAATGTTATGCTCAACTTTCACTCAGGACATCTTGTAGAAGGAGAGAACTTTAATTGTAAGGAGGGTTATAATATAGGGCAGAAAGGGGGATTTGTGCAGATACTAAAACATTGACTGGAAGAGTATAAGATACTTGGAGACTTTTGGTTAGTGGTTGGAAATAGGTTAGATATTGGATGCAGGAGGGATGGTGAGTGGGGACAATGGGAAGATCTGAGAGATAGATTGGTAAGGGGGGTAGGGAGGGAGTGGCTGATATTAGGTTGGGTATTAGTGTTATAGATAGGACTAGCTGGTCACTGGCTTTATATATTTGAAGAAGGAAAGTACTTGAGTTTGGGAGATCAACTGGTGAGATGGAAAGGGTTGATGGAGGATATCTTGATGAGATAGTGACTGGGATAGGGGTGGCAGAGAGGTCAGTGATAATGCTTATTAGAGAAAATCTATGAGCAGAGTGAGAGGAGGGCTGGGGAAGTGGGTGGTAAGGTGGTATTTAAGTATGAGAGTGTGGGGGGGGGGCTCCCTAGGGGTATTGGATAGTGTGAGGGGATATTGTAATTATATAGAATAAATGGATAATAAATGGCAAAGTCTGAGTA
The DNA here is from genome assembly GCA_003990745.1 of Jimgerdemannia flammicorona. NCBI lineage: Eukaryota > Fungi > Mucoromycota > Endogonomycetes > Endogonales > Endogonaceae > Jimgerdemannia > Jimgerdemannia flammicorona. The sequence continues at coordinate 4,016 of RBNI01003392.1, forward strand.
ACTATAAAATATATATATATATATATATATATATCTTTTGAAGTATATTAGGCACACTTGTTTTTTGCTTTTGAATTCGGATTTTCAGATTTAGATTAATTTACTTGAATTCTTGGGGAATTTTATATAAATATAGTTACTATCTAGTTACTATCTAATTAATTATATATAAAATATATAGTAGTACTAATTTAGGAAGATATAATCTACTTTTATAAGTACAAACAGTATTCCAGAGTATGGATAGTATTTCAGAATATGAATAGTATTCTAGAGTAAGAATAGTATTTATCTTAATTTAGTATATCAGATTATTTATATAGTAGTATAGTATATAAAGCAACTATGTAGAGTAACTATATTAGATATTTTATATATTATCTAACTATATTATAATATTTACTTATTATATGAACCCTAAATAAATGATGGTCTGTCCTTAAACTATCCTTTAGTTATTATTAGAATATTTAAGTATATATTTTCAGTATCTATAACTATACTATCTTTTTTTATTTATATTTAGATTGTAATATTCAAAGGATTTCTTTTTCTTCTCTAGAAATAGTATCTTGATTTTGCTGATAATAGATTAATAGATGGGTATATTCATTTATTATATATTGTCTAAGTAGAATTAGATCTAGGTATAAGCTGGAGAATTTCTCTTATATATTAAATATAATCTATCAGGTACAGTGGCATTTCTTTAGGTCAGATAAATAGAGTTCATTATATAGGCCTGGTCTTATACTAAGAGATATTATAACTATTCTTTAATTGTATTGTAGATCTATAGTTAGTATATCTTTTTCTACTATAATTTATATTATATAAGATTTTTACAATACTTTCAATATAGTTTTTAAAGAAAATAGACTAGCAATATGACTGTATATAAGAGTTCTAACAGATATATTGAGTTGGATAAATCCAGGGCCATTGACTAGTAATAAGTTGAGTAAGAGTATAGTATAAGGATAGAGTCATTTGGAGGTAGGAGTAAACTGGGAGAGCAGAATATGAGTCAGCTATCTGGCAGAAGAGGAGGAGGAGGCCAGGAACTGATAAGTTTTACTGAGAAGGTGAAGGTAGAGAGTTGTCCAGATAGTGTATAGAGTAGCAAGACTGAAATAAGAAGATCAGTAAATACTAAGAGGTGGAGGATTGCTGGCTGATAGGGCAGATATAGGGGTATAGGGGTAGAACTATTGATAGTAGTATAACTGGGAATCTGGAAAAAAAATCCAGATATGACTATTGATAGTAGGGCTAAGATAATGAGATATAGAGAGAAGAGAGACCTGGTGGATAGTAGTATAACTGGGAATCTGGAAAAAAAATCCAGATATGACTATTGATAGTAGGGTTAAGATAATGGGATATAGAGAGAAGGGAGACCTGGTGGATAGTATCAAGGGCTTAATGGTAGCTTTATTCTCAAGAAGTTGATCTCAGAGTTTATAGTCACATTATACTTCTGAGAGCTAATAGTGATAGCAAAGATAGTTCTGAGACTGATCTCTAAGCAGATGGCTGAGCAGCTTCAGTAAAGTTCTTATAGAGGCTAAAGGGGTTTTTGTAGACTTTGAGAAGGTAGGGCCACTGAAGGAGGCTTTGAAGACTGGGTTGGTAATTGGAGAGATAGTGATGCTGATGGTATACTGCTTGAGATGAGACCCCAGAGTGATTCAGCTTCTAGTAAAAGAAATACTCATAGTGATGGCTGTTGAGACAAGAAGGAGAGTAGAGGAGATAATGGCAGAGTATAGCAATATTATAGATATTGAATTCTGGTTCTGAGAGGGGATCTTCTTCTAGACTGAAGATATAGATATCTGGCTCAGGCTTCCTGAGAGAGAGCCTACTGGAAAGGTCTGGGACTCACCCTCAGTAATAATATAGGGTACTTTTATTTATAAGATGATGAGAGTAAAGAAGAATGAGCAGGAGGAGAAGAATCTACTGAAGGTACTAGAGGATCTAAGTAGAGCAGTAGAGTATTGAGTGATAGAGTAGAGAGAGTATGTAGCTTTAACATACTTGGAGATAGTAGATAAGAAGCATATTTAGGTAGATAAGATACTGTGGGAGTAGGCTCAGAGGAGGAAGAGGCAGAGAGACTTGCTAACTGAAATGAGAGGAGGAGGAGATTGGTGAAGTGAGAGCTATAGCTTTTATATAGAGTAATAGTGAAGACATCAAGATGAGGAGTACTTATATGGTTTGGTTTAGGATATCTGATATAGTAAAAGGGAGACAGATGGTTAGCAATGAGGAGGATGAGCTGGTTGATATTTTAGAGGAGATGTGGGATGAGTCTACAAGTATCAGAGCTAATATCATAATACTGAATAAGGAGTGGTCTGTTACTTCTGGAGAGAAGAACATTAGAGACTTATGTTAGATATATATAATGATGTACAATCTAGTTGTAGAGAAGTTAAATGAGGTAGACTTGAGGATTATTATTGAGGAGTACTAGAAGAAGGTTATATGAGAGAATAGCATAGTAGAGACTCTGAAGTCTGAGGTATTAGTAGTATATCTAGAGGAGGTTATGAGATAGATATAGTGAGGAAGGCAGAATTGACCATGGCTACTGGGAAATAGACTGCCTTCTGATAAAAGCAGTAGTATAGATTATAGCTTTAATAGAAGATATATCTGGAGTATAAGAAGGAGATAAAAAAGAAGGATAATGAGATATTTGCCAAGCTTCTGGTTGGACTGGAAGCTGGAGGGGTTGGGGATAAGGAGGCTATTGTGGAATATAGACTAGACTTGACTTAGGAGATGATAAGTATAGAGCTTTGAGAGGACTGGGCCTAATATAATAGTATAACTAATATTTTCTCATTAAATATAAATTATCTGAGGAGTTCTGGAAGATATTATAATATTTTTGCTTAGTTGATGAGACTGGATGTGAATCTTTTTCTGTTATAGAATATGGGACTTAGATAGACAGAAATAGATGAGAAAATGGAGTAATATAGCAGTTTGGTGAAATAAGATTAGAATTCTAGTATGATATAATAAAGGTGAACTTTATAAAGTTAGAGGTTGGGGTAGCTGATTGATCTGGGAGAAGTGATAAAGGCTAGGATGAGAGTCAGTTATTATTGACTTATGTATATTATTATTCAGCAGTATAGAGTAATTATATTAAGTAGTTGGATAGACTTCTTGATTGTAGTACTGGTTGAGGCAGAGGTTGATATACTTGTAGGAGACTTCAACATAGTCAGAGATATGATATTGGATAGGACTAATTAGGAGAGGAGTAGTGGTAGTTATAGTAGATGTCTGAATATTTAAGAAGAAGTGGAGATATTTAGCTCCTTGATAGATACTGATAGAGTAATGTGAGATAACTGTTGAATCTATATCTATTGGGTGAATAGACTTGATATAAGCATTGACTAGATACTGACAGCTGACTACTGGAGGTTGGATGTTTGGAAGGATTTGGAGATTGAGTAGTATAAATAATTAGACCATTAGAGACTACTGAAGTATAGTCAGTTTGAAGAGAGTGAGGATGGGTCTGGATATTTATTTCTAAATTCCTCCTTGCTGGCTGAGAAAGCATTGTAGGATGCTTGAGTGGGGAATATTGGAGTGAAAATTACTTATTCAAATCATAAGGAGCTCTCTATAGGTGTCTACTGATTGAGGTTAAAGAAGACTGTAAGGGTATATTAGAAAGAGACTGATAGGTTTACTGGAAAGAAGAGGTATAGGAAGATGAAGTGGGCTTCTGATTAGCTGGCTCAGGTACAGATGAAATGGGCTAAATTATTGAGCCAAGAGATAGTAGATAATTGAAGGCTAGTATATACCAAGTTAGAGTTAGTAGAGTTACAGAGGGTGATGAGAAACCAGTCCTTCATCTTTCACCAGTACCATTCGGGTGACACAAGACTCAGGCAACACTTTTCAACAACGACTTCAAGTATTGGTGCTATCAAGATGGCAAGCAACGTGCATTCTGGTGAGCGTACTGGGCAGGGGGGCCCCAGTGCCTTTGACTGGCAACATGTGGGGGGGGGTCGAGGTGCAGGTCTTGGTATGCCGAGTGCTTCGATAAGGGGTCGTGGGGCCGGAGGTGGTGGCAGAGGAGGTGCAAGGCCACATGGGGGAGGGAGGATGACCTTCGCAGATAAGGTCAGGATGGGGAAGCAGGCGACTGGACTGGATGGCTGGCTGGAGCTGGGGAAGGCGGCTGCTACCTCGAGTGGCAAGGAGGCCCCCCCACTAGGGGGTCAGCATAGTGGGGCTGGCGGTGTAGTGGCTGGGGCGGTAACTGCTGATGGCGGTGTGACGGGCAATCTGGAAAAAAATCCAGATGTGACAGCTGATGGGGGACCTGGTCAGGGGAGCAGTGCGGGACCCTGGGACCTGGCCGATGGTGTGACAGGCCTGGTGGCGGCCCCGTTACTCAAAAAATCTTGATCGGAATTCGCCGCCACACTGTGCTTCCGTGGCTTGGTAGTGACGGCAAAGATGGTGCTGGGGTTGTTGGCTAGTGAGGTGAAAGGAGCAGCCTCGGTTAAGTTTTTGAAGAAGCTGGAGGCAGTTGAGGTGGGGTTCGAAGAGGAGGGTTTGCTACTGGAGGCAGTGGAAAAGGGGGTGGTGTTTGGAGGGATTTCGGTACCGATGGCGAGGTGTATGTGTTGGGACCCCCGAGTGGTTCATCTGGTGGTGGCGGACCTGCCAACGGTGAAAAAGGAGGAGGCGAGGAGGCTGGTCACGGATGTGGTGAAGGAGTACGGCGAGGTGGTCGATATTGGATTTAGGGTATGGGAGGGGACTGAGCTCAGGACAGATGATGTGGACATCAGGCTGAGGCTGTTTGGGATGGAGAATACTGGGAAAGCTAGGGACTGGCCAGTGGCGTTGAAGTGGGGCCCAGTGGAGTGCAAGGTTTCGAGGGTGAAGGGGTCTGAGGAAGAGGAGGAGGACTTGCTGGAGGCACTTGAGGACTTGGCAGGGGCTGTGGAGAGAAGGCACAGGGCTTGGAGGGCTTATGAGGCTAGGACGGTGGTGGAGGTGATTGAGGGCAAGAAGGTGCAGATGGACAAGGTGCTCTGGGAGAAGGCAAAGGGGAGACAGCTGCAGAAGGACCTACTGGCCAGCTTGGATGGGGAACCAAGGGCCGGAGCTATGGAGGAGGGTACCGGAGCAGGTGCTAGTATCTGGGCAGTGGCTGGGCAGCAAGGGGGGAAGACAAAGAAGAGTGGGGGACAGGGGTTGGAGGAGGCGGTAGGGGACATGGCAATGGCGGATGATATCCCAATCCAGTATGGTGTTCCCGAGGTGGGTGAAGGAGAGTTGGAGGATGTGTCAGAGGATGGTTGGGATGAGTCTGTGCGTACTGAGGAGAGGAAGGAAGGGGAGGCAGATTTGGTGCAGGTAGCGGAGGTCATTGGGGGGGAGAAGTGGCTGTTGAGGGCGCTACAGAATGTGGCGGCAGAGGAACTGGGAGAGATTGACTTCCGGGTGGTCAGTGAGGAATTCTGGGGGCGAGTGTTGCGAGGAGAGGAGGTCATGAGGAAGTTGAGAGATGAGATGATGGCAGCTCTCTTGGAGGCGGAGGAGTATGAGGTCACTGAGGCGAGGGAGGCAATGCTCTTGGGTATTGCTAATGAGAGGGCCGCTTATCTGTGGGGGCCGCGGAAGGGGCTGGAAAAGTGGCAGGTGGTGTGCGAGGAGCACTGGGCATCAATGGAGATGGTGGATGGTGAGGACTGCGCGGAATTGTTGGCCGCTCTGGAAGAACAGCAGAATGTGGAGGGTGAGATTGAGGCAGAATGGAATCTGGATCTGGCTGGAGAGGAAGTGAGCATGGAACTGTAGATGTAGGAAAGCAACAATATCAAACCTTCACTATGAATAGTACAACCAACATTTTTTCTATGAACATCAATGGGCTTAGAGGGACTGGGAGGCGACACAGGATTTTTGGTTGGCTGAAGAAACTGGAGGCGGATCTCTTCTTACTTCAGGATGTACAGTGTGAGGGGGAGGAGGAAGCACTGGAATAGATGAGAGAATGGGGTGGGGTGGCAGTTTGGCAGGGTAAAGTGGGAATCCTGGTTAGGAAGGGGAAAGGGGACATTGCGGACATTGGACATTGGGGTAGTAGATTGGTGTGGGGGACATGGCAGAGGCCTGGTTGGAACTCACTTGTGGTGGGATCTTGTTACTGCCCGGTGGAAAGGGGGACCCGAGTGGCGTGGATTGGAGATCTGAGGGATTCTGGGCTCCTGGTGGCAGCTGGGGTGGATTGTCTGGGAGGTGATTTTAATATGGTGCGGGAGAGTAGACTGGACAGGACTGATGGGGGACAGGGCATGGCAGGAAGGAGTGGGGGACTGGAGGAATGGGAAGAGGTGGAAAGACTCAGCTCACTGGTGGACGCCATGCGACTTCAGGATGGGGATAGACGACTGTATACTCACTGGGTGGGAGGACTTGGTACTAGGATTGATTGGATCCTGACTGCTGAGTATTGGGGCAATACGGTTTGGGAGATGATGGAGGTCGAGTGGTACCCTTGGTCAGATCACTGGGGTATTCGGGGAGGTGGGAGGTTTGGAGGGAGTGGAGAGGGGCCAGGACATTGGCGTCTGAACTCTTCATTACTGGATGAGATGGACCTGTGGAATGCGTGGGTGGTAGAGGTTCGAACTAAGGTTCATATTTGGAGGTGTGCCGGAATGGGGATTGGAGATAGGTGGCGCCGATTGAAATCTGAAGCTCAGAGGTATTGGGGGGAAGTGGGGAAGGAGAGAGGTGCTCAGCGGAGGAGACGAGTCCGATGGGCATCTAGGAGACTAGAAAGATTACTCCTGAACTGGGCCGGGTTATTGGAGGAGGAGGAGGTATTGGACTGGAAGGCTAAGCGGGCTAAGCTGGAAGTGGTGGAACTACAGGATCTGTTGAGGAAGGAGGAAGCAATGCAGGCTCAAGCCATGGCGGCAAGATTACGGTGGCAGAGATTAGAAGAAGGCGAGAGGCCTACCAGGTTTTTGTCCCATCTTCTTCATGCTAGGGGAGCACGACACTGGTGGGAAGGAGTCCTTAATGATGAGGGAGAGATGGTAGTAGGTGTGCAGGGAATCCTGGGCCAACTGAGCGCCTGCTGGAGTAATCTCTGGAGTGAAGAGGAGGGAGGGGAGGGGGTGCAGGACATTGAGCGGCATCTAGAAGAGTGGCACCCGAATCCTACTGCAGGGTTGGGGGATCTTGGCCAACCAGTCTTGGGAGAGGAGATTATTCGAGTTCTGGCATCAACAACCCTGGGAACGGTGCCTGGGGAGGATGGTCTGCCTTGGGACTTTTGGAAGCATATGGCATCCATAGAAGAGGCTCTGGAGGAGATGTCGCTGATGTGTGATGCCGTCATCAGTAATGGGGAGTGGATTGGGGGACAGCAGTTGGGGCTGGTATCCCTGATGTTCAAGGACAAAGGGCGTAAGGAGGACTGGATCAATTGGAGGCCAATTATGCTGCTGGATATGGACCGCAAGTTGGTAACCAAAGTCCTGGTGGCAAGACTACAGGGGGTGGCCCAACAGGTGTTGGGGAAGGAGCAGAGAGGCTTTGTTGGGGGCCGACTAATTCGTGATGGCACGGCATGGGTTCACGGTATCATTGAAGGTGCTAGGGCTGCAGGTGTGGATGGCCGATTGGTTTTCCTGGACCAAGAGAAGGCCTATGATAGAGTTCGGAGAATATGGTTAGAAAAGGTACTGGAGCGCATTGGGGTACCAGTGGGCATGTGTCGGGCCCTTATTAGACTACTGGAAGGGAGTAGGGCTGCGATTCTGGCAAATGGACATAGGGGGGCTTCCTTCCCCTTGGAGAGAGGGGTGCCTCAGGGGGATCCGTTATCACCTATCCTCTACGCCTTTGCCCTGGAGCCATTGCTGGATCGGATACGGCGCAGAGTTGGTGGACTGAATATTTTGGGTGTCAATTGGAAGGTGGGGGCCTTTGCAGATGATATGGTGGTTGGATTGGGCTCGGTGGCGGATGTGGCCATGCTTAAGGAGACAGTTGAGTGGTATGAACGATGTGCTGGAGCAAAACTCAACTGGCACAAGTGTGAGACAATGGTCCTGGGGGAAGGAGTCATAGGGGGGGACGTCATTGGAACAATTGTTCCAGCTGGAGGAGTGGTATGGTACTTGGGTATCTATTTCTCAGTGTATGGCTCTTTCCTGCCCAAAGAGTGGTGGGAGGGCAAGCTGGTAGAATGGGGGAAAGTACTGACGAGTTGGGGTGGTAGGCAGGTGTCGCTGGTGGGAAGGGTTACTGTTCTGAATGTGTACTGGATGCTGAAGCTTTGGTATTTGGGCTACCACTTGGACTTCCCTAAGTGGGTGGTTAAATGGCTTCTCAAGATGGCCCGCTCTTGGCTCTGGGCAGGACGCCGGAGTCAGATTGGCTGGGAGACCCTAGCACTCCCTGTGGATCATGGAGGACTTGGCCTGGTGGACTTTCCCAAGAGGCTACTCTGCTTGAGGGCATGGTGGATGAAGAGAGCCAGTGAGTTGAGAGGAGGCGAATGGGTGCCCCTTATGCAGCATTTGTGGGAGGCGAGGGTGTCGCCACGGGGGGGTTCAGGGGATCTACTGTCCTTGGTGGCCTTGGATGGTAGTCAGAGGATGCAATACAAAGGATTCTGGTGGGGAGTGGTTGATGGGGCCCACCGCATTGGGATCTGTTGGCGAGGTACTGAAGGAGATGAGGAATGGGGCCCGGCGATGTGGAGGTGGGACAGGCTCTTGTTGGAAGGGAATCTGGCCGAGGACTTCTGCTTAGAGGAGGGTATGGAGTGCCTTAGAGGTCTGGGGCAGGACCTTTGGCTGGAGTCCTGGCAAGGGGCTGGAATTGGGGAGCGATGGGACTGGGCAGGCATCTGGTCTTGGATCAAGGTTGTGTCAAGGTGGTTACCACCTAAACTCTGGGTAGTATGGTGGAGATTGCTGCGTCGAAATGTGATGCTCAATTTTAGGACTGGTCATCTGGTAGATGGCGGGGTCTTTGATTGCGAGGAGTGTCATAATGTAGGGCAGGAGGGTGGGGTGGTGCAGACTCCTGAGCATTGGCTAGGGGAGTGTGAGAGTTTGGAGAATTTTTGGAGGGTGGTTGGCGAGAGGTTGGGAGTGTCAACGCCTGACCCTGAGGAGGGTGGGCAGTGGGCAGCACTGCAGTCGAGGCTGGTTGGGGGGGTGGGGAATGAGTGGCTGACAGTGGGCTGGGTCGTTGCCATTTGGGTGGGGCTCGCGGAACATTGGCGGAATGTCTTTGAGGAGGGCCCTCGTAGGACAGTGAGACTGAGGGTAGTGAGGTGGGAGGAGCTGATGCTCGAGCTCTTCAAGGCATGGTGGATTGGTTGGGGCACCAAAGGGGGGAGACGTAGAGGCCTAGTAAGGAGGATTGTAGAGAAGAGTGCTGGTAGGGTTGCAGTGATGGTGGACGGGGTGTCATTTGTAGGACCAAGGGTGGGAGGGGGTCCCTGTGGAATAGGCTGAGGGTTTTCGGTTATATAAATAATACTATAGAGGTCAGTTAATAAAGGGAGTCCAAGTGACTATAAAAAAAAAAAAAAAAAAAAAAAAAAAAAAGGGTGATGAGAAAGGAGGAAGAGACTCATATTAAGAGAATGGTAGCTTGGTTGAGATGGCAGAGGCTTGAGGAAAATAAGTGGTCTTCTAAGTATCTGTCAAAGCTACTTCAGGTGAGATGGGTGAGATTGCAGTGGAGTGAAGTATTAAATATAGAGGGTATACTGGTATATAGTGCTCAGCAGATCTTGGGCTTTCTGAAGAGAAGTTGGAGAGATCTATAGAGTGAGAAGAAAGGGGGCACTGATGCTGAGGCTATCAAGTACTCTCTAGAGGATGGACAATCCCCATGAGTAGATGGTCTTGAATATTTAGTTCTATTAGTTAAGAAGGAGGAGATTTTGTAAATCCTGACTGTCACAAAATTAAGTATAGTACTGAGTGAGAATGGTGTGCTATGGGACTTTTGAAAGAAAATGGTCAAGATGACAGCACTATGTGATCGTATTCTCATATCTGGAAAGTGATTTAGAGAGCAGAATCTCAGTCTGATAGTACTGCTGTTCAAAGACAAAGACAGAAAAGAGAATTGAAAAAATTGATTACCAATTATACTTCTGAATATTATTATATAGGAGGTACTAAGTTCTCCAAGTATATCAGATTCTCTTCAAGGTGTATCCCTTAGATCAACCTTAAGTTTCTTATAAGCAAGTTTTATTGGAGTGCTTTCCCAAAAACTTATAGTTCTCAAACTTCTTTTCTTTAAACTATTCTGTTGTCTCTTGGATTTACTTGTATGGAATTAAGTAGAGGACTGGAACTTTTGTACTCTTGAGTAGTTGAGTATTTCAATACTTGAGTGTTTTTAATATTGACTTTTTTTCAAAGGAAATGAGAGGAGTATTTATATAACATATAATTTAATAGTTACTAAGTTATAAAACTAAATATAAATCACAATAACCTAATAGATAAGGTACCTAAACACAGAAAACTTCAGATTGTAAGTACAAATTTGAGTGTCCATACAATTGGTTGAACAAGATCAGAATACTAGAATAATTTCAACAGTTGTATAAAGAACTTAGAGCAGAATATTTAGAATCCTGGAGACTTCATCTTTGTTACTAACATCAAGGCCAGAGGTTGGGATATCTTCAAAGGAGATAAGGTTAGCAAATGTTTCTATAAGTATCTCATCCAATTTACATGTTTCATATATATCAATTAGCAGGATGATGTCACCACTGATGATGTCATCACATACAGTGGCAGCAGAGAGAGCAAGAAGATCAGGGGCTCTCCAATCTATGACATTTTTCTCCACAAAGTAGGGGACAAAGATGGAATCTTGAGGAGATCTAACCTAGATACTAGGCCTTAGAATACTGAGATTAATCCTTGCCAAAATTGATCTAGGTTGTTCTCAAGGATAGGATTTCAGAACTCTTCTATCTTATCACTTTTGAGAGTGATAGTGGATTGGGCTTCTGTGGCCACCATGACCTCTAGTGTATCTGTGTGGCAGACTGACAATTTCTTAAAGTCTGAGACTCTGGTATACTCCAAGTTAGAGATTGATCAAGGTGTATATCTGAAGACCTAATGGATCTTTTTGGTTACTCTCAATTTATATACATCTATAGGGGTAGTATCTTGTATCTCTTAGGAACTGGTCTGAGGGAATTCCTGGTAGAGAAGGTTTCCTATTTCATATTCCTACCACATTTAGAGATATTCAGTAGCAGTAGTAATTCTTGTCTCCATTTCATAGTGGTGGAGGATAAAGTGATAAGGGTCACTAGTACCCAGATTAAGACTAGGAATTCTTCTGGTATGGGTCCTTATGGCTCTCCTAATGTATTGGAATATTCTTTCTTAGACTGAGAATTCTTGGTAATTCCTGGATCTTACAGTTTGGTAAGCAGTAGATATTTTATTTATAGTGAGTCTTTTGGACTATTTTGGAATTTTATGAGTCTTGTTTAAGTTGCTGCTACTGTGGTTTCTCAGTCCTTCTTTTATATTCTTTGAGATATTCATCTTGTAGTCATCATAACTTATAGTTTATCATTATCGCTCATCTTGTAGCCTGGGTGAGTTATGCCATATGATCTTCTTGTACTCCAATCTGGTAGCTTGTAAGAAAAGGCTATCTCCTGTGATGATGTCACTATTCCGAGATCACTGTTATATCATCCTTCTGAATAAGGATCTTCTCTTGAATATCCTTATTCATTGGTCTAGTCTAAAAATATTTCTGATTCTATAACCTCTGGTAGGGGGTCAAAAAGTGATATTTATGGACTGACATCTTCCTTAATAATGGTGAAGTGTAGCTCCTTTTTTTTTTT